>JAAGNO010001646.1:0-25941 GCA_033439905.1 Ceryle rudis
TTTTACCACAATGGAATAGGTGTCATAAAAGGAGGACTTAAAGAAAACATTCAGGTATTCAGATAAACTCAAGTGGTCCTGCAATTCTCCCTTGCAAAAAGAGCCAAAACCATGAAGAATTTCTAAAACTGCCACAGAGTTTTTTCCTATGATTCCACTAAGCACTTATTAGTGTTTAGTATGTTCATAAATTCCTATGGGATCATAACAAATAATGACATTTTCCCTCTTCTGTGTAATTTAGAGTAGTACGTTAGACTAATGAACTCATCCAATTTCAAAAGTGCCCATTTTCTTCATTTGTTAAAAAATTATCACATTCCAGCCCCAGCTCAACCAGAATTTGTTTAATGAAGTCACAGCGTGACATCTCACAATTTTATTTTAATTTGTTTGTTTAAAGAATTCTTGGGAGATGCAAACCTCCACTTTTTGATTCAGCTTTACAGAACTGAAGGAGAAGACAAGCAATGTTTGTCATAGGAGGAGCATCTGGATTAGATGCTCCAGACAAACAGAAGCATCAGATCTCCAAACAGAAAGCAGGTGCTCAGAGTGCAGATCATGTGTAGATACACAGCTGCTGTACTCTCCTCTGCAAGAGGGCCACCTAAAGGCAGATTGTAGGAAGAGTACACAGAATAATCATTTACATGGGCCTCAGAAATCCCACTGAATTATGTGTATCATGAATGAAGCAATTTCATAATCAATGGCTGGGGAAGAAAATTAAAAAAAAAATAATCAGTGGGATCACCAGTACTTCAGAACACGGCAAAGATATATTAGTGTTCCCCTTGTGTGGGGGCCATCAGCAGCAAGGGGGGCACTAATAAAAATCCTCTATCCATCTACCTATTTCCACAGGACTTCTAAATATTTATCTTTGAAAAATAAGTCCAACTCAAGTTGGGATGAGGCCCAGGTTAAAAAAAAAAAATAGAGCAGAATACACATGCAGAAATACTTTTGACTTCCTATGCTGCTTATGTATATTTCCAGAAACACAGTAATGTCAGAAAAAAATAATAAAAAAAAATTGGTTATTGTTATTTCTATCAACAGCCCAATACTCCCCCTAGTATTTCTATGCCTTTCCAGCACCATGAGAAATACCTTAAAAACCACAGGATTTGCTAAAGAATGCACCTTTTAAAGCATCAAACTTCCCACGGCTTCCGCTAATTATGAATAGTGACTCAGGCAGATACAAAAATGAAGATACCAAAGCAGTTGTCTTCTCATCGAAAAAACTACCCTTCCAATTCAACACATCTATGAAAGCAAAACACAGTTATACCTCTAGAATAATTACATTTCAATCAACAGCAGATAGCTGGTTCTCTGACAGTTGAGAAATAGGGGATTTTGCCCCCAACATCTGACCAAAAAATAAGTATCATACAACAGTCAGATAGAAAATGGACAGCAAACTGAGAGAGAAAACCTGAATTAGCTGCTAACTGAATTAAGCTGACTTCGACATCCTGATGTGTACTGAGACTTCTGCAGGTAACTCCAGTTACGTGTAATGTGGCATCAGGACAACCAGAATACAAGTTTTTCTGATTTTTTGCCCCTCCACGCTTCTTCCCAACACACTGTTTTAATGCTATCGATACATTTTAAATGAAACTATGGTGTAACATTTTCCTTAAAGCATCATACGTATCATTATGCAGATTCCAGTATTGGATCCACAGTAAAGGCCAAGGAGAAATTCACAGCTAAAACAGGCTTAAACTTGCTGTGTTTCACAATGGAGTAACAAATGTGACTGTCCAGGTGTCATTTTCTAGAATACATCATTACAAAATACAGGCCAACTTCTGCAGGCAAAGCATTCACAAAGAACTTGTAAAATACAGTCCCATCCACTCGGAAGCTACTCCCCTACAATGCTTCTCATTTCCAGCTCTTCTTTTCAATTTCCCTGGTTTGTTGGAAAAAAAAAAAATATTAAAAAATATCATCAATCCATGGTGAATTGGGAAATAATCTCAACAGCAGGAGAGCTCAATTGCTCTATAGTATTAGTGACTGGTTGTGTGGCAGATTGCTAAAGGAAAAATATCCCCACATTCAAAGCATGGATTTGTCTGCAATGAGTCTAACAACTCTGATAAGGGCATAACAATGCTACAGTTATATGATGGTTACATTACAGTTTAGGTTTAGATGTGTGTAAGTGCTTTGCAACAGGAACCCTTAGCGGTGGAGATGGAAAAGAATGTGTTGCAGAAGTATAGACTGGTTAACCTCACAGCAATGTTGCAGAAACCTGCTTTAATTTCCACTTGTTACAAAGCAGAAAGAAATGGTGGTGGTGGTCAGGTTTGGCAGGGCCAGTAACCATAATTAGCCTTTTATGTAGATATTTTTCTCCCATTGCATGTAATATTTTTTTGTTTTAAAACTGAATGTTGCATGTAACATTTACTACCCATGACACTGCAGGACTTTTTTTTTTTTTTTTTTTTTTTAAAGAGAAAAGGATTTGAATTTTCACCCATAATATTATTCTCCTCCAAACTATCACACCTACTTAATTGAGCTTTGCAGCTCTACCTGTTTACCCCTAAGGTAAGCTCAGCCTGATATTTAAATCAACACCCTTGGTTGAAACTACATGACACATGAATCAGTCTCTGTGGAATTCTCATCACAATTTCTGGTTTGTAGGACATTATACAACTCTTTGCAAACCTGAGCTGGCTTAATTGTGATGGTCAGCAACCCAATAATCAGTTCACAAAAAAAAAAACAAACCAAACAACAACAAACAAACAACAATAATAAAAAAAAAAACCTCAGAACACCAACAGCACTGCTGAGCTAACTAATCACGGGTAGAAGTGCAGTGCTCAAAATCATAGGCACAAAACTACAGCAGGGAAGACGGGGTACACAACAAAGCTAGTAGTTCATAATTTACAAAGTTCATGGTTAGAACATCTTCCACATCTTTTCCTGTAGTCCCAATTCTAACTGACCTATTTTGCCCTGAAATCAAAAGGTCCTTCTGTCAAGTAACAGTTCATTCCAGCAAGATCTGCTCAAACATTTGCAGGAAACAAAATAGTAATAAAGACCATTTCGTGGCATGCCCACTAAATACGGCAGCCTACTCTTGCAACAGGCTAACGAAGTTACTGCTCCTGTAGCTCAAGGTCTTCTCTTACGATATTTTAAGACTATAAATGCAGCAGATGACGCCTTGTTGAGGGGTGGGTGGAGAGTCATTGCAGTGTCATGTAAGAGGGCACTATATCCCTTTTGAAAAAAGATGATGGGTGTGGAAGAGCATGTGGGTATGTGTGTCAGTGCTAAAGCACAGACTGTATAATCCAGTCACTTTCAGGACAAAGTTTCACTCATCACCACCAAAACACCAATGGCGATGCCCTTAGTGGGGGCATCTGTGCTGTGAAAATGAAGGGTCAACAGAAGTGAGGTTTGAAACCATTGCTGCAATCTTTCCCCTCCTCCTGGTTTGATATTTGAGAAGTCCACTGTCAGAAGCTACAGTCTCACAAAGAGTTACCCATATTCCCTCATGCAACAAAGAATGTTTTCATGGCTTAGAGAAGCAATCTCATGCTTTTGTGCAACTCTACTGAACTCTGCTATTGTTTCACCAGAAGAGTCAGAAGTGGAGAAAGAATTAATAATATATTCTACATGTATATGAATTAGGTAGAGACACATTTTCAGGTACACTAATCAGCTCCTTAGACTGGAAGAACTACAATTCCTCACAGCAATATTTTAATTATATCTTTACAATTAGGAGGGAGCAGCACAGAGAAATGCATGATCACATTCTTTTGGATAGTAAGCAAGCTTAGTAGTACTGCCATGAATTGCAAAAAAATAGGTAAATAAATTTACCTTCAACAGCACGTGTCAGGCTCCTCAGCTTTCTCCCAAGAAAAATTCCACATTCAACCCTTACATTTTTCTCCTTTCCCTTCAGAGACATACATGGGTCACACCAGTACATAGTTCAGAACCTCAGGGACCATTGGATTTTCCAGACAGTAACTGCTCAAACATGTCTTTATATTAGGTCTGTCCATCTCTTGAGGAAGCACTCTTTCTGACACAGATGTCAGTTGATTTACATCCTTGTCATAGTTCCCCCCATGTCTCAACCTGTTGCCATCAAGTGTATCTTACTTCTGAGAGAGAGAGTGGGAAGGAAAATGAAACTGCCCTGGAGTATTACTATGTGACAAGGTAGTAGTCCATTTCTTCACCTTCATTCAGAACACAATACACTCACCAAAAAACCACACTTTGCCATCTGTAAAGACACCACTCCTGAGGTTACCCTCTTCTATTCTGCACATGCAGCACAGATTCTCTCAGGGCTCACTGTGCTGCCAGAGTATATGCACCATATTATCATAGTGATATTATATGATTCTTAAATACGAGTAAACTGGAAGAAGAGGAAGTACTGCCCTCAAGCTGCCAGAAAGCCTGCAGTGTCCTATCTGGATTACCAGCATGCAGCTAAATGAAGCAGGAGCAGCATGGTTTATGACTGAACTGCGTTACAGTGCAGCTGAAGCAGTAAAATAAACATTTGAATTCTTGAACAAATTCTGCAGCAAGTGAAGACTTGCCTTATTATCTCTATCAGCATGAGGGATTTATGTCTAAAGGCCATCGTGGGTGCAGATGCCTGAGCCAATGTTCAGGCTTCCACTGCCTTCATTTCACAGCCCACCTCTTCCAATGGAAGCTAAAAACCCTTGTACATACACTGCTGAGAAGCAAGACAACAAAAGAAACTTGTGTGGTTAAACATCTGATTTCCTTAAAGTAAAATACTATGCAGGAAGACTAAAGACTGGTCCAAGTAAGATATCCTCCAAATAATCAATTTTTACTCATCAGAACTTTCTTGGAATAAAACTAAGATATTAGAAAGACAGATTAGCCTGCAGGCTATACTTGTACACATCTTGTTTCTAAGCTAACATGCAGTCTTCATGCATACCTACTCTTAAAAACCTAAGGCAAGACTTGGGCACCCCTGAAAGTTATTCCTAGGACAAAAAGAGATGGTGCATTCCACCCATTTTCTGGGCTCCTTTCCCCATTGGCACTCCTCTGCAAGAGCATTCTAACCTCTAACCCTCAAACTCAGAAAAAGCAAGCAAACAAAAAAACACCACAAAACCCCCAAAAAACCCCAAAAACAAACAAACAAACAAACAACCCACCAAACAGAAAACCACACTAAAAAAACCCACAAACAACACAATAAAACAACAGCAACAAAACCCACACCAAACAAACAAACCAACCAACCACACAGCACAACAAACCACCACCAAACTTACCCAACTCCCATTTCTCCTGCATGTTCCTTTGACTTGGGATGCTGGGCTGGTTTCTTCTTAATAACTAGGTCTAACAGTAAATGCCAGGACAGAAGAAACATTCCTCCTACAAGACAAGTAGCATTTTAGCAAGACTGAAAAACACACTGTACAGTGAGTGCACAGATTTATGGACAACTCTCCTGATAGAACATGGGAGTTTCAAAAGAGGTGGCTACTTACACACCAGTTTAGAAAATTAAAATCAACTAATAGGGTCTCATATCTTGTTCCAACAAAGAAGACCTGCTCCTAGAAAATTTTAGTAGATCCAGGGTTTTGAGAAAAATGTTCCACCTTCCCATCTATATCCAGGTGTCTAAATAGCTGTCTTGCCACAGTATCTAAGTATCAGAGGACCTCAAAACCAAGAAAGTTGAATAGCATGGTTTGATTTACAACTCACACTGGCATCACAAAAAAAAAAAAAGACAGCAACAACTCAGGAGGAACAAAGTAAACTCCTGTCCTGCTACAAACGTTCAAAGGCATGGTGGCAGGCTGAAAGGCAGCTGAGACAAGAATACTTGAAAATCTTACGTGGAAAAAGTATACAAAAGTCACTCAGCAAATATGACAGGTGTCCAAATCATACAAAGCAGGCAGCTGTGCAGCACCAATTATAAAGAAAAACAGTATTGTTATCTTATTTCAGCTTAAGTGCTAAAGACATAAAGCATACAACTTTCCAGATAGCTTGACATACATCTTAATTCTTTAAGTTTTAAGCCATGCTTCCTCAAAGAGAAGCCTCACAATGAAGACATTACTTCTTACTGCTGTGCAGCACCAATCTGAGACGCACTTCCTAAGTCACTTTCCCACTGCCGTATATCCAGATGTAATACAAGAAACTACTCAATATAGTATTACATTGACTTTTTTGCTTACTTTTTATTGGAATAAGGACAAATGTATCAAGACAAGTGGTCATAAGAAAACCTGAAAAGCACATAAACAAAACTACTATTTGTTGAAAGCAAAACACATTGAAAAAATGTATCAGGAATGATACCCATATATAAGCCTTTACAGCATTTCAGAAAAGACAGATTTCCTGTCTCCAGTTTTCTAATACAGAATCAGTACATTAAGCTCAGTGTAAAAGCCACAAGTGTGTGTGTTTGCTGCCCTTTTGTATTATTTTCCAGCTGCACAATTCAGTACTTTCCTCTGAGCTTCCTGCCAAGTGAGGTGAATTCCATCCCACAGCAAAACAGCATCTGACATTTCATTCATTCCCATTCATAAGGTGTGCCTATGTTGAATATAAATGTTTCTAAAATATATAGAGACACACAGAAATTCCTTGAACAAAGGCCTGGCTTAATTGCAAGCCCAAGTGTAAAGAAAAAATATCTAATTCAGACTGTTGAAAAGAAGCCTGCCTTCCTTTTACAAAGAAGGATGAGACTTGTAGCATTTTTAAAGCTTCATCAGCTCCTGATGATCAGACTGGAGGAAGAGGCAACACAATCCCACAAAGTGTCTCTAGATGTTAAATATTAAAAAAGGTAACTACTATTTCCTCAAAAATAAACGGTTACCAAAGTAAGGTACTCTGTATTGAGCTTCTGGGAGACTAAAAACCGTTACAATCCTTGAGAAGGGTAGGGAGGAAATATCACAAAGATCTTTGAAACCATGAGTGACAACAGTCTTGAAACTAGATGGGTATCAGGGAGCAGCAAATTGAAAGCAAAAGGACACATTTCTTCTCTCGGTGCATAGTTAATCTGTGGAGTTCCTCAACAGATGATGTAAATTGTAAAAAAGTTCATGGAGGGAGGTTCAAACAGCAAGAGACATGAAGTTACATAAGAAATCAGTGTCTCCTCAAACACCACCAAGACCTTTGAAAAAAAAGGGGAGCTTCACCCAGCAGTGTTTGGAAGATTATTCTCCAGATGCATGAATTGTTTAAAGATATCTCCCACATCACCTGGTATCAGCCACTGCAAGATACTGGGCTAGATAATTCTCTACTGCTTCCCACATGACAAAGCAACGTCCATGTTGTACTGTACATCCCCTGAGCTTTCATAAGAGCATCCATTATCTGGAATGAATTTTCAGTGTCACGTTCACTACTCCCTTCTTGAGAAGACTGTTTCCAGCTATTAGTTTCCAGCATTCTGTCTTAAACCACGTGGCTTTCGTATGCTGCAGCCTGTCTGTATCCTCAGCTATGGAAGCTGCTCATGTACTGGATCCATTGATGACTTTCTTCAGCTTTCTCCTTTGCAGAGCCAAGTTTAGGGTTTTGAAGAGAGTGTCCTTGCTGTTCAGAACATTGTAGCGATTCACTTCCACTAACCTGCTGAAATCATATGGCTCAAATGTGAAATTTAGTGTACGGTAAGGAGAATCTTTTGACTCAATGACGAAGTCACCAAAGGATTTCTCCTCTTCTGACTCACGTTTAACTCCTGCAGCAAGAAAAAAACCCAGACATGAAATACACAAAATCCCCCAGTTATAATAGACTAATTTCATCTGGATTGTGCAAGGACATCACAGATAATTCTGTTGAACCTTAGCTTTTTCCGCAAAACTCTTCCCCAAAGATTTCAGCTCCTTCAGGATCCAAAATGCTCAGAAGCTGAAGGTAAAGTATTACTACACTTTCTACTTCCACTAGACTCAATACAGGACTAAAATACATTGTCATTGAGATGACTTGTTTAATGCACCCACGATTATCACATTCAAAATAGAAAATACAAAGCTCAATTCTTCTCCTGGAAATGCTACTTTACACTACAATAAAAGATACTAAAACCGTGACTTCAGCTGGCCTTAGGAGGTTAGTATATAAACCACAAAATATAGTAACTCATGTTTTTAGCACCCTGCTGCTTAACTTAAATATTAGTCTTGAAAGATGAATGTTAATCTGCTAAAACACTTCTGCTTGTTGCTATTATAGAAATAAGTCTTGAGCCATATTTAAGACCAGCACTTAGAAACTTCATTGCTGATGAGGAGGCACAGCCAGGGCCTGGCAACTGTGATAGTATTAATACAGATAGCATTAGAGAGCATCTTACATCTTGCCTGTGTCAGTCCTGCACATTCTTTTCTATGTATTCCAAAGGTTTTCTTCAGAATGGTGTTTCCTCCCAGCATGGGAGAAACAGGACATAGATTTTGGTTGTCTTTTCTTAAAGGTACAGCTCTATGTTTCATCCTAGTGCTCTTGCTTGATAGACTGAGGTGGGCCTTACAGTCTATATTAATTTTATTAAATGAAGCAAGGATCCTATATCACTTGACAGGCCATTTAGCACTGAGTTACATGATCTGACATACAGACTGGTCCCCAACACTTTCTGCTTAATGGTTTATTCATACCAAAAAACCCAAATGAAATTACTTAATTTGATTTATAGTGCTTTCTTATATATTCAGAGTAACTAGCAGTAAGAAAAACTGGTATCAGGGCAGAAAGAAGCAAAAATATTGCCAAAGTTTGATTCTTTGAGCCTGTAGATTTTTTATTTATTTTATTGTCAGCCTCTTCTGCTCTCCCTTCCAAAAAACTAGTGGAAGCTGACTCTACCTTAATTCAAGTAACAACTTAATAACTACAGGGTAATACTAAGAAGAGTGAAAGGAGGGACACTGAGCCCACTGAATTTTCCCTGTCAAGACACCCAAAGGACTGTAACAATAGCTCTTTAAGAGAGAGCTCCCTTACCTGGAGCTTTGTATTTCTGGAAGGTGTCATTCACCAGTGGGAAATGGAGCACAATTGGAGCCTTTGGATTATTGTCATCCACAAACATGTAACATTCTTTTGGCTTCTTTTCGTCTTCCTCACCCAATTTGATTTTCGGAAAAGGAATTTCCAGCTCCTCACAGTATTTCTGAGTCAGCTCTAAAACCTGTTGTCAGAGAACAAAACTAATTTTCACAGAATAAGCAGCAACATCTCTAAGATCACCTAACTGTAGTATAATCTTCAAAGGGAGAGAGGTTTTCAGAAAACAAGCAGACACACCAGTGACAGAAACCCATTTCTCTGGCTGGTGATACGGAAGAAGAATGAAAAGCAGAACTAAGAACTGCATCCAAACATCAACAGTTTGTACCTGAAACTTTTTTATGTTCTATTACTCTATATTCACATTGGGTTTTCTGCACTTAAAAATGAACACTTGCATATACAGGAAATACTTGTTTGCGTGAAGAAAATCACCAATAGCCACTTTTCCATTAGCATGGAAGCATACATCTAAGTAACAAGGATCATATAAGCTAAGCAAATACTCTTATTTTAGCCAGTAACCTATTTAGGCTCCTGGAAAGTTTTGAATCTTACAACAGTTGCCACTTTCCATCTCCTCATGACATTCAAAGTATAAATGTATTTGTATTCAACATCAACTGATCTGCTGCCATTGTGACTATGATTTTGTGCTTTCATCTTCACGTAATAATAATGCTCAGCTACATCTCTCACCTCAAACGGAGCTTCCCAGGAAAAATTGAATGACAAGATAACATCCACATCCCTCTCTGGGTGAAGTACCAATGGAAAGGGAGAGTTGATAGAAAAGCCACCATCCACTAAATACAAGCTTTCTTCCATAGGGGTCAGCTGGTTGGGAAATGCATCCAGGTGAGTGCCTGGAAGACACTCCAAGTATCACAAGTCACTATAAAGATTCATTACACACCTCTAAGTACAAGCCACAAACAAAGATTATTCTGGGGCTATAAGAAGAAAAAAAAGGCATTGCTACGTGCACATTCATCTGAGACTGACCTATGAAGTCTGATGATGAGCTTTTCTTATATGAAAGAACATACATAATGGATCAATTTTTTTTTGGTGCAGTATAAGGAAGTGTACATTACCTGACTTCAGTGGACCAAAGTCAAGCTTGCTCATGTGCTGTAGCACTAACTTTTATAGACTATTAACACAGTATTTTATATCCCAGATACACAGAGACTCATTTACCTCTCCAAGCCACGAATTTCTTGACATTAACGTAATCTTTATGAAGATACAATCCCTGCATGAAGTTGAAGGTTTCTCCACATGTGACCCGGGACTTGAAGAAATCCTGAAAAATTTGTAACAAGGGGCCCCCAGGTATAACCAAGCGAGTCTTTAGACGTGTTGGATCTCGGAAATGGAATCTTCGGCAGTCATCTGCAGAAGCCACGGAAGGATGCAGAACACAGAGAAAATGCTTGTCCAGCTCCAACATTTCAATCAGACATTTTTCTACAATATTTAACCAGTTGTCCTAAGGCTCAAATTGTCGTCTAATAAAAAAAGCACTGTACTGAAATGTAAATGAGATGCATATTCTACAGTTGGATAATTTACCTGCCCTGTTTAAAGGGAATAGCATTACTCAGAAATCATTGCCCAAATTCACTTCAAACCCACATGAAGAAAACCCTTGTTACCAAGTGACAAGTGCTTCTGTCTCATAAGACAACAATAGCCATCCACGCACAGAAGCATTTTTAGTTACAAGAAGTGTGTGTAGGGAAACTCTGACTGCAAAAGTGGAGAAGAAGAAAAAAAAGAAAAACCCAAAACCAAACCTCTGCCTCTGCTACTTACTGTAAGGCTACAACTATGCACCTGAGCAACTCTCAGCCTTTAATACACTTTCTTTTCACTGCTAGGGAAGCATTGCAAAAATGGAGAACAATGCATAAACATAAAACACCTTATCCAAGATTACAAAAATCAGGCCAAGGAGGGAACTGAAAACCTGGTTTCCACCTTCTGATTAGCAGTTCAGCTTCTAGTTTTCCTCTTCTCATGATTAAGGCCCCAGAACTGCAGTATGTATTAAGACAGATCGCAGAACTAGCCCAAATTTGTAATCAGATACAAAGTTTTAAAAACAGAGGAAGAGAAAGTGTACTGAAAAACTACAATTACTCTCTTCACTATATGTGCGATGGAAAGGAATACAGTACAAGAGAGATCTGTCCAAATCCATCCTTTATGCTAATCTTGAAAACTACACACAGAACAGTTTTGATTCATATCATTTATATGATCATACCAAAACCAGGAATCTTTTGAAAATCCTATTAGTTTAATGTATGTTCTTACCTACAACTTTGATAACATCTTTGAAGGAATCTAGAAAGCCCAGTCCGATACCGACCACCTTCAGGCAGATATCATCCAAGCTTGCAGCAAAGGCACTGCCCCACATTCCTGCAAGGAGAAACGTGGAAGAATTTAAAACTCAAAAGGCTTTTCACAGTGTAACCAAAGGCCTCTAATTCAGTTGCCATTTGTCACAGGAGAGGGCTGTGACTTGACACCTACTATTCTAACAGGTGATGTTTGAGTTCAAACCTTTGAGTTAATTGTGTGACAAATTCTGATATAATGATACACTGCAAAAACTTCTCCAACTATGAGCAAGGGAAAGATGGTAAAAGAATGGGAAGACCTAAAGCAGAAAGTTTTTGCCAGGCAGCTCATAATAGAACCTTCTTGCAGACTTAGAATTTCAGACTGTGATACTATTGACCTATACCTAAACCTTCGGAGAATGATTTGACATTTTTCCCTCTCCTTCAAATTCTTTAGGAAGGGATGGAACAGCATAGGCTTAAGTTGATGAGTTCCAAAAGCAGCACAGCTCTTTTCCATCTTCCCTGTTTTATTCATTACTGTGAGATCATACCTTGTAGAAAACAAATCCTAGGCTCTGGGCGCTTCTGGATGAGCCGTCCCATGAAGAACTCACTGTCAAAGTCCTCTGTTCGGACAAAAGCTCCATATTTGCGAAATCCAACTTCATAGGGAGTGAATTCACACCATTCTAAGAGCAAGCCAGCAGGATATTTACTCATCTCAGAGCAACCATAGGTGAAAATACTTTGATTTCTGTTTACACAAGGGAGGCAGAAGGGAGCCTCCCTCCACTTTTCACCATCACTATGGATTTCCCTGCCACTATTCTCAGTGAGCCTCTATCTTACACGTGCTTAATAAAAACTCTTACGCAAGCTTTCATTGACTAAATACAACCTCCTTTCTTCCTGGCTTTTGGAAAAGAAACCAAACAATTCCCATCTTGCTCCATCTTGACCTTATTACTACAGAAATAACATGCCTATTTTACCCCCATTTTAAACCATTCTGATGGCTTCCTTTTCCATCAACAAATGGAAGGTACCTCACTTTTCTCAGCCTTTCTTCACACTACTTACCATCTCTCAGCAACTATCACAGTACTGACTTGAAAACTCAATTGACCCACTGTGTCAGACTTCATTGCGTGTTTATTCAAAGCATTCCCTCATGCTTAGAAGCTTTCCACAAATATTTACAAATCAAATTCATTGTCATATACACACACTCCCCCAGAGAAAAAAAACAAACAAACAAGTCCCACAGTGGTCCACAGATGGACACAAGTATTTGTGTTCCCATCTCTCTCTCTCTCTCTCTCTCTCCTCACTCGGTGCAACACATTTAAAGTTTCAAGTGACCTAGAATAGGACCGGCCTTCATTGTTTACTAGAATTGTATAACCAGCAAAACCCCAGGCTTCTAAATACCACAATTTTGATGATGCATGCTACAATGTTGCCAATCCATCATTTTACATAAATCCTACACAAACTGATTATCTGAAACTATAAAAGAAAGAAAGTCATCTAATCACCAAGGACTTCAATTCTCCGATTCAGACACAGACTCCTGTACTATAAAAATCTTCCCTCTCAGCTCCCAACAATTTCGGGCACTCTCCAGCAAAACACACAGAGTGGCCAGCACAATTGCATCTCATTTCTCTATTACAGCTGCGATGAAGATATTTGCAATCAGGATGACAACACTTTTCATCATTACCCTATTGCCTCTTGCACTAAACTGCTGCTGGAGCCACATTTCCTGTGGTCAGGTGCTCACTACCCAAGGAACTTGAGAGATGAAAGGAAATTATGGATTTTAATAAACAAAAATAATTTTGCCATGTTCATACCTGCGAAATCACCACTGCTAACATTGGGTCTCACATTAACAGCTGCATAGATAGGATAGGGGTTCTGGGCCCATTTCACTGCTTCCTGCTGATCGGACAGCTTTGATGGATCTTCCTGGTCACAAGCAAGGAAGGAGAAGCACATTTAGTCAGGTAAGTTCTATACTGATATTTTGATAATTTGTTGCTTAGCATTTCTGACTAACAACACTACTAATTTCCAAGTCTCTTTTCCTTCCTCTGCCCATGCGTATAGTTAGATTCTGTCAGAATATTTCTGCAGTTGCATATTCAGAATGTCTGGTGTTATTAATGAAGTAGTTACCCCTCTGATTTTCAATTTCAGTTAGCATAGCAAATACTACACAATAAACCAACATAATTCTCTCAGGCTTAACCTGCCCAATAAAAAAAGCTATTAATTTAATAACTGTTATCCCAAATAAACATGAAACATTTTTCTATAGCACTGATCAATATGATTTCAAAACTCTTTACTAAGGAAGGGTGCTGGGAAACCCAGGGCAGAGAGATGAGAAGTCCCTGTGTTTATTACACACAACCATCTATTTCAGAATAGCTCACAAAGGTACAGAGCAATTGGGTTCTTGACACTCAACATGTGTGTGGGCAGAGCTCCCACCTGAAAGACAAAAAGCAGTAGACATCCAAACATTAACTCTTTTACCTTCTGTTGTAGGAAATATTCCACAATAAGACCCCATAAATCTGTAAAGGAAACCTTCCGTCCACTAATCTCCATGGCATTCAGCTCCTGGAAATAGTATTTCAATCGTTCTGGGGAAAATGCCCCTGCTTTGCTGCTCGACACAGTAACCTGAGCTCTTCTGATGGCGTCTTGAAGGTCTTTCCGTGACCAGTCAGAGTCTTTATATAATGTCGATAAACACCTGAAAATGCTTATATTAATGTCATCAATAATAATGACCCTCATGTAAACAATAATTTTAGCTAGTTATAATTAATGCTGCAGCACTTAACACTTGAGAAAAGATAAAACATTGTGAAAAGAGACCATCATATAATGGATCTCTGAACTCCAAAACATCCTGAAAACCCTGACACCTACAGGATAACTTCATCCTGATTGCTAATCTACCTTTCCAAGGATGTTCCAAGCAACATACGCTAGCACACAAGAGTTAGTTCATAGATATGAGCTCAGTCCAGGCCCTAACAACCCTGAGAGACTGGCTGACAGCAAGGGTGTTACTGAATACAGCAACAGAGGCCATGGGCTTCTTCAGAACACAGGTCTGATTAAACAAGAAACTAGTTTGGACTATTGGCTATACATTTCACAAAAACAATGTGTAGTTATGTGGATGATTTCACCACAAACTCCAAGAATCACATTTCAGGACACTGCTCCAGTCCACCAAAGGGCAAGCTGGTGCTATTCCTCTAGTCAGCCATATATGCTGTTCTGGAAGGTGGTGACATAAAGGTCTGTGTGGACATTTCTTGTGATTTGCACCACGTCAGTTATCTTGTTGGCAAGAGCAAGGAAATGAGGAAAGTTTTTGAAATCAGGGCTCTGAGGATACTCTCAGCATTTTTATTCATATATGTGCCAATATTCAACTGCTAGACTTGCAAAAATAGCAGATTCGTAAAATTAACCAATACCTGCATAGATTAGAAGTGATAACAAATCTCTTAAAGAGACTCTTTAGGATCTCCATCAGAAAACACAGGTGAGAACTGACAAAATATTTTACTTCATTGTCTGCCTACAGGAGGCACAAATGCAATTTTGGCTTTATTTTGCATCAAGGTTACCATATTCACCTATAAGTTTCTGGAATCACCACTGCACATTACTTACCAAGTAGAGCCAGAAATCCCACACAGATATATCGTAGCATCCAAAAGGCCCAGCTGCTGAAGCCCAGCAAGACTGCCATAGAACGATGTCAGTGCTCTCATACCACCACCAGAGCCCAGTACAGCTATAACTGGAACCTGTGGACAGCAAACTCAGAAGTCACCATCACAGACTTTTGAACTGCCAATAAATTGCAGAACTAATCACATTTAAGTCTCATTCTTATAAAAATAAAAAATAAAATCTCTATTTATATTTCAAGCAATTTCAGGTTTGATTTCACCTAGAACTCCTTTCTCTCCTTTGTAATTGAAATGTATTGTTTACTGTGGAACACAGCAGTATCATCTTAGGGACAGTTACTGAAATTGCTATGTATACTATCACACATTTACTTGCATGTCATATGATATACACATAAGAACTAAAAAGGCTTCATTCTTATAACAGCACCCAAGGATCACAGAGCAAGGTATCAAACTATCTAGAGTTACATCAGTGTCCTCAGATCAGCAATTAGGAAGGTGTTCTTGTGGTTTGGAACCATTCTGAAACAGACTTCCCTATCACAATTCAGAGCTCAAAGCCCAGGATACAAGAGTTCAACTAAAGTACATACGTTCCGAAACACAAACACCCATCCCTCGAACTTTTAGAAATGTAACAAGAACAGAAATGTTAAAGGGATCTGACACCATGGTGAATGTGAACCATGTTTTCTGTTGATTACAGGCAAAGAATCCTACTAAATTATCAACCAGGAACAAAGCACTTTATGAATCTCACTACAGCACTGTGCTCAATACCTCATCTTTTGGAGGGGATTCTTTTAAGTGAAGAGTCTTCCTCAATGCCTCAGAAACTATTTTCTTCCTGTTGTCCAAAAATTCTCTCTCCTCTTTACAGAGGTCAAAACCCAGACGTACATCAAGATCCCAAGTACTGAAAAAGAAATTGGGGGAGTGGGACGAAAACCAACACATTTGTAATTACCAAGGAAGCAATTTCTGTGAGCATACAATCTTGGTGCCGATCTGAATCACTGGGTAAAACTCAGATTAGGTTATAGTGTATATAGCTATACACCAGCTACTTCATAACAAAGGTTTTTGGAATTAAAAATGAAACTGATCATAGAATGGCTTAAGCTGGAAGGGACCTTAGAGATCATCTAATCCAACCTCCCTGCCATGGGCAGGGACAGCTCTCAACTAGACTAGGTTGCTCAAGGCCTCATTCAACCTGGCCTTGAACACCTCCAGGGAGAAGGCATCCACAGCCCCTCTGGGCAATCTATTCCAGAGTCTCACCACCCTTGTAGTGAAGATTTTTTTCCTAGGATCCAATCTAATCCTATTTTCCCTCAGTTTAAAACCATTTCCCCTCATCCTATCCCCAGATACTCTTGTGAAGAGTCCCTCTCCAGCCTTCCTGTAGGATCCCTTCAGGTACTGGAAGGCAGTTACAAGGTGCCCCCAGAATCTTCTCTTCTCCAGGCTGAACAATCCCAGCTCCCTTAGCCTACCCTTGTAGCAGAGCTGCTCCAGCCCCTGCATCATCTTTCGCAGCCCTTCTCTGGACTCTTTCCAACAGATCTCTGTCCCTCTTATAGTGGGGACACCAGAACTGTACACAGTATTCGAGGTGGGGTCTCACAAGTAAGTGGGGAGAATCACCTCTCTTGATCTGCTGTCCACACTCCTCTTGATGCATCCTAAGATATGGTTGGCCTTCTGAGTCGCGTGAGCGCACTGCCGGCTCATGTTGAGCTTCTCATCAATCAACACCCCCAAGTCCTTTTCTTCAGGGCTACCCTCAACCCACTCTGTATGTAGTCTGTAATTGTGCCTGGGATTGGCCCAGCCCAGATGCAGGACCTTACATTTTGACTTGTTGAACCTCATGCAGTTTGAATTGGCCCATTTCTCAAGCCTGACAAGGTCCCTCTGGATGGCATTCCTTCCCTCAAGTCAGTACACCACACCACATTTTTTGTCAGTATAGCACTGCACATATTCTGGAAACTATCTATATCTAACAAAACTGTTTGCTATTTACACCATCAGCTATTTCACATTCAAGAATTAGTAACCCAAAATTTGTTCAGATTTCAGCAGGATCAACATCAACCCAATAGACTGTATCTGCAAAGTGAAGAGTCACAGCATTCAGAAGAAAAATAACCAAAGACATTTTTCTTTAATCTACTGCAAGAGATCAACGGGGACAACAGGCCTCCCCAGAACAGCGGGAAGAGTCACTCAGTCCTTCACTGTAAGAATAAAGGCCTTTCCTGATTCTTATACGTCTTTGAGGTTCCCACTCACCTCTCTTCAGTTTTCAAACTCATATCCAAGCTTTGTCCCTGTGAAAAAGAGAGAACACATCTTGCAATTGACAGTAATTACACAGGTGGAACTACTAACTAGAGGTTATGACATCAATGGGGGTCACTAGAGAGTGACCAGAACAGCACTCTCACCCACAGAATTACACACCCGGATCACCTTTCCCTTGCACCCGTTTCAAACGTTTTCAATAGTCTCCAAAAAAGTAAAAACATGTACTCAGAAAGCAGGGTGTAAGAAAATTCTTTCACCTTCAAGCTTCTTGGTTTTCTCCTCCTCTGACTTTTTTTCCCCCCCACACTGTAACAGACTTTTTGCTTTGGAATATGATGAACTTTACACTTATTTTGCAAGAGCCAACCATGAATTTTTTTTAAAAGAAATGAACTGAGTAGTCTCAGTATTTCATTCTAGATATTCAAGAAATCAGCACACCTAAGAACCATGTGCAGCTTCATTTTTCCAACTGCCTACAGGCAACAGGGAAAGTTGTCCCAAGCATGTTAAAAGAAGTGCAGAATGATGACATTACCTCTCCCAGAGAAACAATTCTATCAACTGTTTGTCCAATAGGAAGGGAATTAACTGGTACAGTCCCCGGTCCCAGAACTGTAGTATGCTTTTCAATATCAGGGTTCACACCATCCTAATAAAAACAAAATGTTATTTGAGCTCTCCAGAAAAAAAATTAAAGATATGACTATCATATGTCAAAACCAAACAATCCTTAAGATCATTATAACCCAATCTTTCCCAAAAGTCTAAGGCTTTTTAAGATCATCCTGCTGTCTGCTTGACAGATCTTTGCTAGGATTATTTCTGTCACTCAAATAATTTCTTTTTGTTTGATTGTTTCTGTTTAGGTTTTTTGTTTGTTTGCTTGTTTTCAATATAGCTGTCTACAATGGCAAAAGACCTTAATCTCCAAAGATGAAATCTCCTCCAAAAATAGTTGTGTTCTGATGTATCAGAAAGCTCACAAGTAAACATGCATTCTGTCTTCAAAGTAAGATTTGGAAAAGGTACCAACAAGGCAACAGCATTAGACATACAGAAAAAAATACCACAAAACAGGACTTAGGGACAAATGAGAGCATGTTGAAAACAGAGCCGAAGTTTTCCAGAAATCTTTTTTCTCCCATGTTGTATTAGCAAGTGGCAAGCTCCCTTAATACAGAACTGTGTACAGATCCCTAAAAGAGTCATATTAAAAAAAAAACAACTTTCATATCACAGGGTGACACTCAAACCAACAGAGCCCACCAAGGGGGGGCTGGGACCTTTACACCCAGCAGAGGCTTCAACCCTAGGGAGGACACATCACCTTAAAAACAACTGGTTATCACCCTTCTCACAAGAACTGAAGACAAACAAGGAACTACTCATCAATTTCACACAAGCCTTCTGAACAAAACCAGCTAACCTGAATGAAACATCCCTCTAAGCCCACTGTCCTCCTAACAGGGCCAAATAATATGCACTTAGGTTCAGGGTAAGCAACATACTACATTCCTAGCACTCTCCTACCTCTGATAAGAAAGAAAAGATCGGACTGGATAGCTTTGTGAACTATGGCAGCTCTTAAAGGACTATGTTCTGTTAGCTTCCAGGGGTGGTCTTGTTGACTTTTACCACCTGTGTCAGTCCCATGGTTGACTTCTACCATGGTTTTGTTTGCCTGGCTCTGAGTTTTTGACTACTTAAGTCTCTCTTCAGCTCGTGTTTGCTGCCCAACTAATCACATTGCACAGCTGTTCTTCCATATTCTTGTGTTTTCCATAGATGCCTCTGAAGTAGACAAGCTCACCATCAACATTCATGCTGCTTAACTGCTTGTGGGGATGAATAACATGACTGAATCAATAGCTTGCTTGCTCTCATTTTTGGTACCGGGCTATACTGGGACCATTCATCACAATGACTATTCAGTAACTCCTACGGACTACATGCACCACATGGGTACCTGTAGAAACTGAAGTCATAGACAAAGCTACATGAAAGTTAGAAAGTTGTACGGCACTTGCCCCTTGCCAAGAGAAGAGACTTGCTGGAGAGTATCTCAACAGCTGAAAGATGTCTTCATGTAGCAAGCATGCACAGGTTCAGATTTTTTTAATCCTCAAGTTTGAACAGATTTTGAAATGTTGGAGGGGGGGGATATATTTTAAGACAAGTTCACCTCCTTACTCCAATGATCCAATGCAAAGTCTTGACATTTTTATTCAATTTTAAAAACAAGAAATAGTATTGTGTAAAAAGCAATCAGAGAAAAATTTAGACCTCTCTGCCCATATATTCCTAACACATAACCAGAACAATAATACATCTATTTGAGACAGGCTTCTAGCCTAGAGAATTTTGAACTGAGCAGTTACAGTATGAGAAAGTTATGTTTGAACAAAAAGGTATATCTGAAAGCAATCAGTAACCTGTTACGATAGATGGTCCGTAGCACCACATTCATATAGTACACCGCAAGAAACTTGCTTAAAATGCAAGCTTTTGGCACCCGTGAGGTACCTGAATAATATACCCTAAACTGACATTCCTGAACATCTGAAGTCCTCTCCAGCCTTCTTATGACCAAATTAAGACCATTCAATTTTTGTTTAACATTTTCATGGACCAAAACATACTGGTTTCAGAGAGGATTTATTAAAAAGGGGGCTGTAAACTCTGTAGCCATCAATATAGATACTTACCTGTAGGACAGATATGGTTTGCTCCAGCTCCACTTGCAGTTCTGGACACATTTCTTTATCCACATGAAAGACAAATGAGGCTCCATAATCCTCCTCATTGTCTGGCATCCAAGGAATATACAGCTGTTTCTGATATGCCCCTGGAACAGACACTTTGATCTTGCAGCTCCCTGTGCATTAGAATAAGAAGTTTAGACCACAGGAGCCATTTAAATACATGTTGAAAAACTGATACTTGTTAAGTGTGGCTGAGATTATGAAAACATAGTGTGTGGTAGCCAGGGGAAGTGATCCAATATTATTTAGTATTAAAAATAAAAGCAAAATTAACCTTAAAAGTCAAATTCATAGACAGGAAACAAAAATGCACTGTAGAGACAAGAATCAAGTCTCCCCTCTCTCCCAAGAAATAAACATGCCAAAAACTAGATCCAACTTAAAGGCAGACCTACCTTGCTGGTTCTCTTTTGTTTTTTCATCTTTGTTGACAGTGCCTTGCAGAGACAAGCAAGGACGAACCTATGAAAAGAACAAACCAGCTCTAGTTATGAGATATCAGTTCACTTCTTTGTTGAAGCTTAATCCAGCTACTGTATTAGTTATAGGTTTACAGCTGCAAGACATCAAAACCACATTAAGGATTATTTTGATCTTTCAAATACAGAGCAAGTTTTGTTTCAGAAGGACAGGATTAATTGCTCTTGTTTCAAAATTAAAATCACCCTTCCTATTCCAGTTACTGGGATTTTTTTGCAACCAGTACTTCATAGTTAGGAATCTCAACATCTGGGGTTTTTCTGTTTTATCTTTTTTATTGCACGTCTGAGTACCTATTCAGAACTTGTTCTGATCCAGGGAAGCACCTCCTAAATTCTGCCATGACCTTCTGTTCTGTACTCTTCATGTCCTCATTAAATTTAGCCTCTCACACCCTTTAATCATCATCATCTCTTCTAGGATAGCAGATGAAATATCTAATTGGCCATAATTCTCTAGAAGATAAGAAACTACTCCACTGCGTGAATATTAAACTGATTTGCCAAGGAAAATAGACATAAAAGGCTCTCTCCTGTGAAAGAGTATACAGAATTTTGCTGTTAAATGCCACCAGATTTTCCTGGAAAAATGTTAAAACTCTACATTTCAACAAAGATGAATTCTTTTCTCCTTATTAAAAAACATCATTTCAGTCCCATTCCTTTGCAGCGAGAAGAGGTGGTAACACCTGCATTTTTAATATATAACCCATTGATTTTCTTAGACTGATTGCCTCAAGAGATTAGACAAATACCTTGAGATGAAAACTCCTGAGTCAGAGTGGAAGGCATCATCTACTTAGTAATGACATTAATAAAAGCTTAAAAATAATAGGTGTTAAGATAAGAAAGGGGACTATCCCTAGGTTAGAAAACTCAACACAATATGTAAGGCTTGCTAGCTTCCTAAAGACATTTTATTGTTTACATCTTCTAAAACAGCACCACTGAAGGAAAAAAAAAATAAATATAGAACCACACACATTCACTTTTCTGTGAGTTGGCATCAAGCCTTAAAAATTGAGGAAGCTTTTTAAACCAGCAAATTAAAAAGGAAAGGCAGACATTGGAGAGAACAAGAACTATTTGGAAGCAAGGTGGATTCTCAGCAATTCTTGTCCTCTTGCTACTAAAAACCTGCCTTCAGGAGTAAGTCCTAACATATATGTAATTGATTTCCATGTACTCACCACAAGGACCCCATTGGTCAGTACCTGCGTAGGGGAATCTGAGCTGTGAAAGGGAGAGATTCAATGCAAGTAAGTTTTGTTTTTAAATTTGCTTCTTCCTTTACAAGCTAACGCCTGTATAAGTGGTGGAGGAGAAAGGTCCTTGTGTGAGAGGTCTACACAAGCTAGACTGACACAAAGTATATTTCCCTTCACAGAACAATGGGGGAAAAACTACTGAAATTTGTTTGCAACTGTAAACACGTGCTATAAGGTCTCCCCACATCAATTACTGCGATAACCTAGAGAAAAGCTGACCTGAGATAGACTATCAGATAAAGTATTAATTTGTTTATATTACCAGGTTAACTGTGAAGAGTTTCCACATCTAAGTAACTCATCCACAAAATGTTCACTCCTTTGCAGTGCTGCCATTCCTATGAAGTCCAGCAATGCTTTTTAGCACCCCAAAAGTTTGGGCAACTGGATCTTTAAGAATATCAGCCATTGGCAAATCAATTTGAACACCACAGAACTGTAAAGCATTAGCCTTTTTATGGGCATGACTCTCCCTGTACAAAAAAAAGCAACTAAGACAACATATCTGAAGAGCACAAGTTCATTCAGCAATTCAAGTAAAACTCACCTTTTCTCCAGGTAAAATTCTACATCCAGCTCTTCATTAGCCTTTGAAAACAGAAGTTAGATAGAGGTGACCCTTGATCTTGAATATAAGAAGTTTTTGTCCTGTTATAAACTTTAGTAACTATTTTTGTTACTTTTACATTTAAATTTATGCCTATTGGTTTTGTTTAAACATTGCTCTCTGGCCAGACGTATCCTATAAGACCAGGCACATCTATGTTTGAGAACACAAGTGAGACCTGGCTCTCAGATCCATTACTCTCCTAATGAGAAAACAACTCTCTTCTGGCTCAAGTACCACTGCAGCACCAAACAGCTTCTACATGAGGCTTTGTGCTTCCTCACACTTATTTCAGCAGAGTGCACTCTCAGCTCATTGCTGTCTTTGACTCATGTGGACTTGGATCCAGACACCTTTTCCCCTACCACAGCATACAGTAAACACTCAACATCAGACATAACACAGCTTTTAAAATAACAAAATAGAAGCCAGTTTGGGTCATTCTCTTTACTGAAGTCAAAGTTTCCAGTTCCGTAAGTACTGATGAAGGATAGAGTTAGTGGGAACAAGGGTGCTGATAAACCTCATTCCTTTATCACAATTAATTTAGAGTGCCCGTGACACTCAACACCTCCCTACTAACTGCATAATAGTTTGCCTGCTTCTGATGCCACCAACAGCCGGATTTCTCAAGAAAACACATCATTAGCTCACCTTTAATCCAGACCTACTGTAGCAATGTGCTTGAGGCAGTTACAAAATAAACCAGACTGATGACGTGGCTTTAGCTATGCAGTACATGCTGTCTTGTTGAAAGTCCATAAACAGGTGCACAGTGACTGTGAGCAACTGATACACACCCATGTCACCCACATGAAGCAGAGGTCAAACCCAGCTGAGCATAACTCCAGGAAAATAAGCTTTCTTAGGCTTTTGACTTACTAAATAGAGGTAATCTTTGCAGCAATAAATTACTTCACTGCAAACTGATGATGATCAGCTAAGTAAGACAGGCTGCAGTCCCCACAATGATTAGTGACTGCAAAGGCCTTTCATTTTAAGCTCAATTTATGTCCCTCTAGTCTCCTGAAAAATCAATTTGCTTTAACATCTTCTGAAAGACTGCAGTCATCCCGAGTTTCACTTAGGTGGGCATCCCAAAAATTGTGGAACTTACCAAAAAAATTACTAGGGATGTTAGAAATATTTCACATGACAGTAAAACCATATATGCTGTCATCATCTGCTGACACATTATCCCCTTCTGGTTTCTACTGTGATGATGAGCTGCAGCTATTCACAGTTCCCCTGGGAAGAAGCCAGGGACTAACCTCAGGGTTCAACCTGAAAGTGCGCAGCAGGGGATGACCCGGCTTCATGCCCCCTACATCGAAGACAATAGATGTGAGCTCATCGCTGACAAAGACGTCCTTATCATAGAGCGTCAGTTCCAGAATGTTCTAAAACCAAACAGAAATAAACAGCCTCAGAGGAATATAGAAACCCTTCTACAAACCTGAGTAGCTATATACAATAGACACTTCATGCATCAATCAATACCCTTCCCCATTCTCACTCCTGAAGAGAATTCACTATTTCCAGCAGTACTTACAGAACAATTAAGCAAAAAGCTCACAGTTGACAGTACTTAGCTAAAAGATTTTCTGAGATTCCCAACTAGAAAGAGGCCCCAGCTGAATGCATATGGCAGTACCTTCACCAGATCCAGGCACAGATTTGCCTGGGGAAGCATTAGCAATTTCCATTCTTCCAGCACAGTTCAGTCCAGGATGTTACAGGGACCTATCACTTCCTGCTGAGCACTGTCTCAGAGCAGGTAAATCCAGCAGAAACTAATTGAAATGGACACAATAGCACCCAAAGAATGGCCTCACAGCACCTAGTTTTCAGGGAACAAGACTGAACTTAGAATTGTGCTGGCATGGCATCACAGCAGGAATCAAGCTGAGGCCTCACAAGCCTTCGGGGAAGAAAACACTCACGTACTTTAAAGCTTAATTTGCAATTTTCTGACCATTTAAGTCAATTGCTGTTTCACCTTTGTCACCAACCACTATGGAAAGATACTCCAGTAAGAGGGAAAGTTTCTTGTTAATATGTACCTTATTCCAAAGCCTAGGACATTATTCAAAGCAATAGTGCCATATTAAGACTAATCTTTTAAAGTACAGTTTCCTTCCATTAGTGTCTACTTTGAGAAAGAACGCTGAAGGAAATTCCTTGAACTCTACCAGGTAGTGCCATAACTTCCCTTTCCCGAGTTGCATCACAAGGACATTTACAGAAAATTCTAGCTGGAGTTTACATGAGAGTGCAGTTACTAACTGCTGTGGCAATCACTGGACGTACACAGTACAGCCTTTTGTATTACTGAAGATGACTGACACAAGCACTGGTTTTGAGTGTAAGAAAGATCCCTTGGTTTTGAATGACCAACCTGCTCCACAAAGTGCATTCCTTACCTTGACAGCACTATGGATTCGATACTGGAAAGTTTCATTCCATTCTGGGTTATCAGAGTTGTCAACAACCTGGGTTCGGGAAACTATGGGAGACGCAGTGGGCAGCTTTAGTTCCACATAGCAGTCTGCCTTGGACACTAGAGCAGAGAGCACAGACACAGACATCACAACTTTAAGCAAACATACTGTGCCATAAGCTCCTCATTTTCTAGATCTCATTGCATCACAGAAATGTGCAAATTTAAGACTGGACTTGTAAAGCAAAGCAAAAGCCTTTAATGAAGTACATGTCTCTAAGCAGCAGGAAACTGAATATTAGGCAGCTGTATTTATTGTTATTGTCTCATCCACAACATCAAATCCTTCACAAAAGGGACTACTATTCAAAATGAGGAAGATCAACCTTTCAAAAAAGATTACTGCGGATAGCAGGCCCACTGCCTCATCCTGTCACTGGGCACCACTTAAGAGAGTCTGACTGCATCTTGACACCCTCCTCTCAGATACTTGTACACATCAATAAGATCCCTCTGAGCATTCTGTTCTGCAGGATAAGCAGTGTCAGGTCACAGAATGTCAGGGGTTGGAAGGGACCCTAGAGATCTTCAAGTCCAACCCCCCTGCCAGAGCAGGACCATGTAATCTAGCACAGGTCACAAAGGAACACATACATCCAGGCGGGCCTTGGAAATCTCCAGAGAAGGAGACTCCACAACCTCTCTGGGGAGCCTGTTCCAGTGCTCCGTCACCCTCACAGTAAAGAAGTTCCTCCTCATGTTGAGGTGGAACTTTCTGTGCTCTAGCTTACATCCATTTCCCCTTGTCCTATC
>JAAGNO010001647.1:0-39196 GCA_033439905.1 Ceryle rudis
TAAAAAAAAAGTATAACTAACCTATTAGAAGCTGCCCTTTAGCAGGTCTTATTTAATTGCTTAAACTTATTTGAGAAGCAATATGCTTCATGCTTACAAATTACCAAGGCTGCTTCTGCCCTTAAAAAAAAAAAATCAAGCAGAGCAAAACCTAAACTCTGATTATAACCAAATTTCTTTTTAACACGAGTGTTGATATTTTCTTAACCTCTCTGCCAATTATTGAGGGATGCTGAGGGGTCATGGGTTGCTTTGAAAGGAAAAGAAGAGAGATTATCTTGGATATTAAGAAATCATGCAGTTTCTCAAAAATATGCTGGAAAGGTTAGAGGGAAAAACATATAATGGGAGCTCTCATGACTTGCCACAGACCACTAATTTCAGAAGGTTTTATACATACTTACATATATATATATATATATATTAGAGCTTTATGAGCAACTAGCAGAATCAAGAGCATTGAACAAAACAATCACACAAAAAGTATAAAGAAATATGAAAAAATAAAATTAAAAATAAACCTAAGGTGCACTACAGCAAGAACCAACTTGCCAGTGGCAAAGATAGTAAGAAGAATAAGAGAAAAAACAGGGAAAAAAATTGGTTCATTAGAGAGTAAGATTTTGGCAAAGCCAGGAAGCCCAGAGTGTTCAATGCATTATTTAATTAGTCTTATTAAAGATGTCAAGCAGGTGGTTAACACCAAGGAGGGAAGAGTAAGAGCTCTCTGTGAAGTAGCTCAAATCATAATCAGACGGCACGGGTGTTTTCAAAGTCTGACCAGTGAACCTCAAAAAACTGAGCAATTCTCATTGAGGAATCACAGCAAAAAGCACAATAGCGGGAAACTTTAGAAGGCAATTGCTCTCCCCATCTACTAGAAGAGGGAGAAAAGAGGTGAGAAAATTAAAACAAGACAGTGTTACTTCCATCCCAGAAAAAAATAATAATCAGGAATAATCTAATCATATTGCTGGTCAGCAGCAAAGGTTACGGGGAGGTGAGCAGTGGTTATCGCTCCCTCATCAAGAACACAGCACACATCATGGCCTTCCACAGCACCACAGCAGAAAGCAGCAGCTAATTTCATAGATCTTGATATTAGGCAGAAGTTCTCCTAAGTAGCTGCCAATACAAAACTGTTACAGCAGAGAAGCAAAGCAGGTGGGTCGTCATCATGATGGACTACCCAAGTAGGTGTGCTACGTCACTGCGTCTGAAAGTGGGCAGAGGTCTGGCTCCCTTCAGTGACTTCACTTCCCCTCTGGATGATGGAAGGATCTGGCAACACAGATCTGGGAGTTACTACCTGGCAGTGGAGACAGAATTAGAAATTATGATTATTTTAGCTGTTACTCTCTTACAAAATGCAGCAGCTGACAACATATTTATCTGTCTGCAAAGCCTGTGAAGTGTTAGAACTGGTGAGCCTTCCACTACACCACCAGCCCAGTGCTGAAAAGAAGTCTATGGAAAATCTGGATCAAAGAGAGCAACGAGGCATAAGTATGTGATTATTTTAGCATTGAGGGGCCTGAGGAAATATCTGGTAACAAGCTTTAATTGCTTGAAGGCTGTTGCACTGTAAGAAGGGAACCTACTGCTGTCCCTGTCCATGGGAGGACAGACAAGCACTAGGGACCTCAAACTGCAGGAAGGAAAATCCAGTTAGATGTTACAAAAAGCTTTTTAAGAGCCTTTTTTTTTTTTTTTTTTTTAAATAGGAGAACATAGGTCTAGAATAAATTATTAGAGAAATTAATGGAGACTCCATTACCAGAACTTTATAATATGTTAGAGCAACATCTAATGGCACAGGGCTGCCTCCCAAGACCCCACTTCTCCTCTGTGGCTGGCATCCAGTAGACAGAGGCTTACAGTCAGCTCATCCAAGGTAATTTAGGGAGTGTGAGAGAGAAGTTCAGATCTAGTGATAAAGAAATGGAAAAAAGAAAAAAAATATAGATAAATCAAGAGAACAGACATATTCTTAAGCCCTGTTGCTATGTCGCAATTGTCAGATAAAGGCACAACAGACCCAGAAAACGTGGTTGTACCTCGATATGAGAGAACATCAGAAAAGTGAGAAAATTGGGTTTGGACTGGGCAGTTTATGGTTACAGCTTCTAGAAACTAAAGTTTTCTTATTGCTCTTGTGAGATTTGATTAGCAAAGCAGTAAAACTCAAGATGTACTTGATTTAACATGCACTTCATAGCAAAGTTAGCAGACCGGTTACTTCTCTGAAGGTTTACCTATTCACGCCTACCCATGGACAGTGTGGGGGCAGTTTAGATCACTTGGGATACTGAAGGTAGTACTGAATTTAGCATTCAATTCTCCGCCTCGCTTCCTAGCTTTTGCAAAGACTATTTTTCTGGATGAGAGATGATAAGAGGTTTTTTTTCCCTCTCCCCTTTTAAGCAATTTCGAATAGGTATTTTTATTAATACATTTATTGGCAATTGCAAACAATTTTCAGTGTAGAGCTGTGTAGTTAAGTCTTGCCTTTTAAACTAGGCAGAGAGTATTCTAACTGAAAAAACCTCTATTTTCGCAATAGCTGCTGTTGGAAATGGAGCACACGGCCCAGCTTTGTCTGACCCTCTGCGGCACTGTTCCGGGATGATAAGAAATGAACTTTTATATAATACAATTCTCTATCTCTCAACAGATGATGTTGAAATATGCCAAACTCAATAGACATACTTACTGGAAGACAGACACTGCTCAGTTCAAGAAAATCACTATCTAAAATTGAATGAGTAGAAGACTCAATAGCAGAGGGGAAAACAACCCAACCCACAGGGGGGGATGATATGAAAGGTCCATACCCCAGTGTAAGTGAATATATATGTACATCTACAGCCCAGAGAACACAAGTTTCACAGGTACCTGCCCTAGGTGTACTTATCTTCACATCCAGGCACAGCTCCAGACACTAAAAACCAAAGCTAGCTTTAGTAATAAAAAACCAGAAACTATAGGGCAAGAAATTATGTTTAAATCTAGACGGTAACTCAGTATCTGAGGGAAATAAATCTCTAATCTAGATCACATCCATTTATAAATGCAAGGCAGATTTGCTCTATGGAAGAGGCTGATTCATCTAAACAGATGACCAAACATGCATTTTAAGCTCTTCTGAGATGATTCTATTCTCCTTCACACGGGTATTACTTTATTACAAGCTTTATTGAAGAAATGTTTAATTTTGGAAAAATTAACTAAAACTGCAAGAATTCGTGTCAAATTCATGATGCTCACTTCAGCCAGGATTAACCATGGTATTTAAGCATCTATTCCCAAATCACAGTGTAGCAACATCTTGTCTTGTTTCCATGAGCCTCTCCAGGAGTTATGGGAAGTGCAGAAATAAAAGAGAGAGAGATAAATGGTGCACAGCAAGCAAAAAAAAATTCTAACAACCTATAACTACTATTTTTTATTCTCAACTTCACGTAGGGAGTTTTTCAGACTTTAAATTTAGGCTTCATTTTACAAGGGAATACTCTTGATAGAAAACTCAGACTAGCTGAGCAGTAGCTCTTTCCATTCAGCCAGGGCGTGATTTTCAACCTTAGTTTCGTATACAGTGATATTTTGGAATCCCAAAGGAAAAATTACCCTTTTTCCTGTTCATGAGTATGAACTTTTCCATTACTCCTGCTTTAAGCATGACAAATACACAGTAAGAGGCCCCAAAAGCCATACAGCCTACAGAGATCAAAATGACCCATCATTCAGCCCATCACTGCCACAGGCCTCCAAGTCAAGGGCTGCTCAGTGCTGCCACGTTGGTATTGCCTTCTCAGCAGCGATCTGTATCACAAATGACTGTCCAAACTTTAGCCATTTAACTTTTCAGTGTCAAATCAGTACACATCGATCACCAAAATTCAGGTACACATCTAACTTTTGAATACCACCACCAAAATTTTCTGATAGATGTTTCTTGTCCCCAGAATAAAAGCACCCAGTGATGCTGCTGTCTTAAGGGAATTAGTCATCCTTTCCTTTCTGATTCTGTGGCTCACAGAGCCTTCCATTTCAATGTACCTTGAAACAGTGTTCCTCTCACTAAGTAACACTTCATTAATAACAAAAGTTTGTACTTAAGAGTCCACATCCCTTTGAAATCTTAAGCAGAAAACATACAGGATTTGTCTCATTGCCCACGAGACTTCTGCTACTGACACAATAAATGCATGTGTGTGTTTAACAGCATTAGGGTAGTAAAGGAAGAACTCTTAGTCAATTATAAGTGGAAGAAAACCTGTACTGCCCAAATACAGCAGTTATAGCTGATAACCAGGTAGGCCACCAGTGCTGAAGATTCTGCTTTTTTTGGTAACTTCTCCAGCTGTTGCATGGAGTTAGGCTGACCTGCTATAGCTGAAAATCATTCCCTTCAATATCCCATCTACACCAACATCAAGTCCAAGTCCTGTATCTCCTTATCTGTTCTGACGTAGTCCATATACTTGTTCCCGTAAGGTGTCTCAGAAGGTTGCCATTAGCTCTTCTGGCTCGCTGTTTTTCTCTTATGGCATGATGCATCTACACCGAGCTAGAGACAAAACAATTTTCTGCTTACACACTAGTAAGTGACATTTTGATTCAGCTTCCTGAGACGGGAAATAAAACCGAACTCTCAAATACGCGCCTTTGGAGCCTGATCCAAATACAAATACACTTGAAGATGATAGATGTGAAGTGCACCAAAAGCTATTTGGGAAAGACAACTCTGCCTACAATTTACCAGCATGAGCTCCAACGATTCTAAAAGCTGTTTTAGAATCACTCGGTGATGGCTGACAAAAATGTTGTAAAGGGATAATTGCTAAGCATGCAGGCTCTGAAGAAGTTAGTATCCCCATTAATGGAACAGAAAAGTAACTTCTCATAAACAGAGTTTAAAATAATCTGAACTTCTCTTAAAGCTTTAGGAGATGTGTTTAAGAAACATTTGTTTTCTGAAGCTGAAAACTCTCTCCAGAGGGAGAAGATTGTCAGTTGTGCTTTCAGGCAGGTGGGCACAGATACATGGTTTTGACAGCAAACGAGATCACTGGCTGCTTTTCTTTCATTTTGGGCTGGGTTGTTTGGTTTTTTTAATCAGATAGTAGCACCTCTGCCATGTTATAAATATTCATTTTCACCTAACAAAGTGAAGAAAAAAGTCACAGTACCTCCTATCAGAACACAATATGCTCTAAGGTTTGCATCTCAAGCAGTAGATAAAAGATGCTATTTGGGCTGAGCTCTAGAAAACGTTATCAGAGGCGTTGCCCTGTATAGCAACCAGGGCTCTTCATTGAGATGCAGGTAGTGCTTCGATACCAAAGACTGCAGTGCATCATTAAAGTACTGTGAAGACAAACAACACTCATGCTGCATACCAAGTGGTATTACATTTAACTGAATCATTTTCGTATGAATACATCCAGGTCTGCCACTGTAAGCCACTTGTGTAAAACGTGCTGGCAGAAATGGATCCGCACTAATTACATTTCATGCATATTTCAGAATTAACCTCAGGGATAGGGAAAGGTGGCAATAAAGAGGAATTTTATAACTGAGTTCATTTGCAATTGGCAGCCACATGAAGAGTAGCTTTCTTTAGAGATAACTCTTGAACATCTCAGATTAGGAGTTTTATTTCTATTCTGGTTGTTTCACTGAAGCACAGGACAGATGAAGATTTTGTATCTCTTTGAATCACCGAACCTTTATCAGAAACTAAACCCCTTTCAAAAGTGAAAGGCTGGAGGACTTCAGCTAGCATGCCAGTTCCACCAAAATTCAGGAGAAGCAGACTACCCATATCTCTCTCCAAGGAATGTCACAAAACATCACAATTAGGCTACACCAGTGTGTGTTAATCTCCTATCCAAAGTATAGACTTGTTTCTTTTCATCCCTCTGAACTTTCTAAAATCACATCCAAGGACAAACTTTCAAGCTTTTTTTTTTTTTTTTTTTGGTGTGTGTGTCTCCAGGGAAATGCAGAAAGGTCTCTTTGCCTTTTTCCTTTACCTGCTTCCAGACTGAACTGCACTGGACACAACCAACGCATGCCCCGCTGCCTCTGACCCTTCTTCTAGTTTCTTGCTCCATTTGCAGTAACATCAATTCATTATTAAATGAGGTGAAGGGGCATCTCTGAGCTTCATTACAACAGAGAGAAGACTGGGATTTCAGATCTCTGGGAACACGCCAGTAATCTTCTGGATGCACAGCTGATGCTGAATGCCCCAGATCCTCAACACCTGTGAACATAATAGAGAAATCACCAATTATCTCCAGTTTTTGCTTCAGAATGGAATTCAGAAATGAACAGCTCATGCTGCAGAAGGTCTGCCTTGCTTATTACTTTCCTCATCTACTGCTAAGCACATTTTGGTTTGCTTTCTAAAGAGTCGTCAACCAGCATTTTCCATTATTATTTGTTTTGTATCAATAGCCAGGGCCCTGTCGTACTGTTATTCATTGCATGAATACACAATATACTCCAGGGCTATTCTGTTCCTGCTCTGGCATATTATATTTTGTGGCTTTCATGTTCCTTTACCAATGTTTTCACATTTGTCGTACGGAGCTGCAGAGGTTTGAGACTTGTGATAGAAGTGGTCGTGAGGCAGGGCCATGGGGACACCTGAAACAAAACACCTAGTGCAGAGGTGCCTCCAGTTGCAGGGGATTCATCTCACTGATCCCCATTAGACCTGCTGTAGTCATCTATTCTTAAGACACAGTCTTTGTCTAGACAGGCTTTGTACTGCATGTTCAAAGGGGGGCGGGGGGGGGCGGTATTAGAAAACAAGTGATTTATCCAAGGTCACAAAGTAGATAAAGGGCACAGTTTGCGCTCAGGCTTGTTCCTGATCTCAACACCATGTCTCAGCTAATGAATCACACTCATTTTCTTTTCCACAGTTTGTGCCTTTCTCATCTGATGTGTCTGCATCGAAACATACGTGGTTTATAATCAGGAAAATGAGAGGAAGCAAAGCCATTATGTCTAAAAATCTCTTGCTCTTGCACACAGGAAGAAATTAGAATTAGCAGAGAAAAGTTGAAACATCAGCATTAGCAGACCTATGTTTTGGAAGAGTCTCCAGAGAGCTGGAAATATTATACATGAGCTCTGCAGCCAATAAGGCCGGTTAGGAAGTGATATGGTAAAAATCTCCTGTGGAATCATAAAGGAGTTGATGCAAGAGACTAGTGGTTCAGACAGAAATATCATGGTCTGCTGTGCACATAAATGAACAGGCAATTTCCAAACCAATATTTACTTGGAATGTTGTAAAGGGCTTTTAATAAGTCTGTGGCAGTAACTGCTACAGAGCATCAGCAATTGCCCATTCTGCAGGGATGACGGGGGGTCCGTTCTTTGTAGCATTCCTGCAAACAGTGCTACAAGACATCAATAAATAAATGCAGACAAGGAATTGACAGGCAGGCTCCTGCAAACAGGGTTTCCCCTGCATTTTCCTTGAGTCCCTTGCTGCAGGAGGCCATCCAAAAGAGGCAGAGATTTTACTTAATGAACTACTCCATTTCTCAGAAAATGAGTGGATGATGCCCTTGATACGTTATCTTAATATGTAAACATTTACTATACTAGTAATCATAATGTTTTTTTCTTTTAATTCCATCTTCAATTACCTGAAATTTCACCAAACTTATTTTCCAAACTAAATCTTCTCTTTTCAGAAGATGATTTGTCTTCTGAAAGCAGAGCCATGGTTTAACTGATGCGATAATTCACTCTGATGCGTAATATGCATACAGGTAAGAGAAATATTGATACAATACATAATCAGAGCCATCATAATAAATCACAGTAAAGTAGTAGAGAACATTAGTTAAAAAAAAATTTAGCGTCACAACTGAGTCGAGAGTGGAAAGCAAGAGCATCACCTCCTTGGGCAAATCTGAAATACACAGTTGTAAATGAGAGTCTTTCTCTCTCTCTCTCTCCACACCAGCACTAGTATATTAATAACACCAGTTACACTTGAAATAAATGCATTTTATGAAGAATTATATGGAACTATGAAAAAATATATCAAGAAATTGATCCATACAGAATGAGGCACATAATTAAGAAAGATAATAATCTTCATCTACTAAATGATCTTTAAGGTCCCATCCAACCCAAACCATTATTTGATGATTCACCTGCAGGCTGATATCACAACCATTAAAGAAGCTCCCCACATTACAAGAAACTGCATTTAGTTTGAGTATGTCCCAGCGATGTTGGATCCTGCAAGGTGCCTGGCACTCATGCTTCAATACAAGACTGTTCACATGCTTAAGTGTGTTTCTGGAGACCCGCCAGTGTTCTTTGCATATATTAGATAACTCCAGAGAGAGCAAGGACTTCTACTTGACAACATGCTGGGTAACATACATTTAATCCTGGGAGGCATTCAGCAGCATCAACCCTTATGAGCTCAAAGTTGTCGGAGAACCTCTGTTTCAGAATGGACCAAGAAAGGAACCCCCTGTGGTAAAACACGCTGCACTGCTACATAGGATATATAGCTTATATAGCTAGAATCCATATAGAAAGAGTGAACTACTACTTCCAAACCATCTCTGTTTATTGCTAAATACAGTTCTGAAGTGATTTCTCATAAATTACCCCAATTTTGTCCATGCTACTATGCTATTTATCATCCAGAAAAACAAAACTGGCATCTAACATTTACAATATACATTAATTATTCTTCCACAAATACAGTTACTCTGCAGCGTGATGACTACAGGATCAAAATGCACAACTACCTGAGAAACCTCCATCTTATTTTATCCAGTTAAAACCCAAATGCATTTTTGATTTTTGTTCTTCAGTCCATGCAGAAAGATGAACGAGGAAGTTTAAAAACCTGATTGTTGCTCAAGGACTTGAATCTGCAAGGTTGTAAATGGCATTTATGAGAAGTTGTGTTTCACGAGCTTGGTAATTTGCAGTTTGTTACGGAGACATAAACTCATTTCTGACTAAATTGTATTGTATGTCGTGCTCCTCAGAGAACGCCTGACTAAAAGGTGATGTTAAAGTAATTTCCTTAACGTCAAACTATACGACAAATTAAAAAACTTGATAGAGGGAAAAATTGAGGAAAAGGAACAGACGGAGATGGAACGGGTTTCTTGACGGTAGTGCTCAAAAGGGGAACACTCAGATATTGCTCTGAAAACTGCAGTGCTAAATCTGTTTTAAAGACCACAGCATGCGATTTTCAGCTGTTTGACAGTGACTGACTTCATTCTTAGACATCATTTTTCAGCAGCATCCAGAGACTCAGCAAAACATTCCCCAGGGAGCAGACTCCCCTGGCAGGTACACACCAGCATAGCTGCCGTGGTTTGGGAGTTTCATTGCACAGGGATCTGATCCCCAAAGTTATCTTATAATAAGCAAGATGAAAACAATTCTTACAGCCTAAGTAATGAAACTTGCACATACTTCAGCAATCATAACTTCTCACTGCAATAGTGGGACATTGTGAGGGGAAAGATCATTTGATCATTCAAGGAAAAAAAAAAAAAATTTGCTTCCTTCCTCTTAGGAAGAGCTGGCTGTTCATTCAAAGGAGGAAACTAGAGCAAGGAACAAAATAACTCATACCTGCCAAAGACAGACCTCATTGAAGGGGGGGGGGGGAAGAGTTCTGTCAACCTTGACTTTTCAAATCAGGATGTTTATCAAGGTAGTTGCACCAACTGCAGTATGGAGATCCCGTATTATTAAAAATCCCTTTCTGGCAGATCTTTACATTTTAGTATCACTGCTGGGGCTATTTTCCTTAATGAGACAGAAAGTTTTCTTCTAAAAGACCTTAACATCTACTACTTGGGTATGTGACAAATAAGGGGGTGATAAAGTGTGCGAGTCATTGAAGGCAGTCAACATAAATAGAAGAAAAAAAACCTGTTTAGTAGAGTACAATGATTATAAATGTGAAGAATGGTATGCAGCAGGGATGGGATAATTTATCCTGAATATTAGAAAAAGCTCTAACAATGAGACTGAATTCATATTCTCTGCTGTCAAGGGAATGGACTAAATGACATGAGAGGTTTTTTTTTTTTCCCTGTAATTCCCACCGCCTTATAATTTGGTGATCTATTTCTTTCCTACCTTTGCATTTCATTCAGGTCATGCATAGGCACTAGAACAAACCTCCTCAGCTGGTGGTTTGAAACCTGTGCTGCCATGAGCAATATATTATAAAGTCTTTCCAGAAATTTGATAATCTCTCACTTAAATGCAGTAATGCCATTTTCTTGTCCTATAGCTTGTATTTTCATCTTGTAGTTCCCACCGGAGAGCTGTACTAAAACTAGCTGCCCTAATGAGAATTGCATACCTAAATCATTCAAGTCCAATTTATACATGTTCTTGTGCCAGTCCTGTCCTTTCACCTGACTACATTTTTTTTTCCATCCATTTATTGCCCTAAAATATATATGATGTGCCATCACAACCTCCCTCAGCCTAGAAAGACTCTTGCCAAAAAAATCCAGGTTTATAAAAAAATACCCACTCTCTACAAAAGATTATGATAAGAAAAATGAGGAGTCCGCCTCCTCATTTACTCAGTGAGATATTTTTCAGTTTAAACTGAATTAAAATAATTTTCATCCCAATACAATTATGACATTATGTTTAAAGTGCTAATGAGTGTCCAAACATTAGTATCTCCAAATGTTAGAATGGCTTCCTGCTGATCATAAGCTTTATATCAAAGCTGGTACATAGCAGAGCTCCTGCATAAGCAGCCAGTACAGTCTGTACCAAGAACAGTTCTTGCTGGAATTTGGGTTATAGAAACAAATCTGTTTACTTGCAAAACCAGCAGCTTTAGAAGAGGCACCACAAAGATGGAAAGAAAAAAAAAAGAAAAAAGAAAAAAAAAAGAGGCATTAAATAACTTTGTCATGGTTTAACCCCAGCTGGCAACTAAGTCCCCCACAGCCACTCGCTCACTCCCCTCTCAGTGGGGATGGGGGAAAGAACTGGAAGGGTAAAAGTGAGAAAACTCATAGGTTGAGATCAAGACAGTTTAACAGGTAAAGCAAAAGCCGTGCACACAAGCGAAGCAAAACAGGGAATTCATTCACCACTTCCCATGGGCACTTCTCAGGGGTGTTCAGCCATACCCAGGAGAGCTGCGCTCCATCATGCATAACTTGAGAAGATAAACGCCATCACACCGAATGTCCTCCCTTTCTTCCTTCCCCCAGCTTTATATGATGTCATATGGTCTGGAATGCTGAGCATGACATCATATGGTCTGGTATATCCCTGTGCTCAGGTGGGGTCAGCTGTCCTGGCTGCATCCTCTCTGAACTTCTTGTGGACCCCCAGTCTACTCACTGGTGAGGTGGGGAGCAGAAGGGGCTTTGACTCTGTGTGAGCCCTGCTCAGCAGCAACACGTCCCTGCTGTTCCCAGCACAAATCCAAAACAGGACCCCGTACCAGCTACCGTGTAGAAAATTAACTCTACCCCAGCCAAACCCAGCACAAGCTTACATATCCCCCTAACAAAATTGTTTATACAGAAACTTCCCTGTGTCATTCACTGGTTAATGTAGCTACCAACTGGTAGGAGCATGTCTGATGAATACAGGCACCTGGTCTAATCTCTTCTCAGTTGACCCCTTTCACCATGTGGACTCTAAAAAGGCAAGAAGATAACCTCAGTACGTTTTCTGTTGCTCACAACTCTAAAATTATATTAACCAAGGAGCCAAGCTGGTTTTATTCGGAGTTCTATCCATGCCACCTGTTCTTAGAGGTCCCCAAATATCTTGTTATTGTATATTAAAGTAACCCATCTGTAGTTTTGACTTATCAGTACAAAATAAACCACAAATATTATTTCTTCTCAGCCTTGTCTTTAAATATATAGAGACAGCTTTGAAGTTGATACAAAAATGTTCAGAGAAGACCAATCCTGATCTCATAATAAATATTGAAAGACAACATGTAATAAAGATTCAGTAAGATCAGTATTTGAAAAGAAATAATATAATAATAATTTAGAACTTTAGACAGAATTAACAGTCCTGGAGACTTCCCTGATATTCGGGAATGTGTTTATTCCACTAAGGATAAGGGATGAGGTGTATATGCCACCACTTGCTATAATCTACAACTGTAACGACAAGAGTGAATTTCATGCATTCTATTTAGCTCAAAAAAAAAAAAAAAGTAATTCCAAGACTTTTCAATTCCCTGGGGAGTATAGCGTGGTATTGCCTTCTCCAAGGGACAGTCACTCCGCTGAAGCTCTGAAAGGTGTAAATTAATTGTAGTTCTAATGGGGGTGGGGCTGGTGTGTGTGAGCTTTGGACACCTGAGACCACAAACTTATTTCATATGATCTATTGAGTAGCTGTCGGGTGGTAACGATTTTTAGTTGCTGGGCTCAACCCAATCTGGTGAAATTGGCTGGAAGCTTCTGTATCACATTAGTAACCTCCTAGGCAATTACCCTACAGCACACTTTTTACCTCGATTTCTTTGGATGTTCTTTACTAGTACAAAGAATGTACTTTGGGGAGGGGCAAGGGGAGGGCAGTGGAGAATGAAGTTAGGAATACCATCTCTTCATGACAAGTTCCTGCCTATATTAGTAAATGCTGACTAATTTTTATTATTTTTTCTATTCTTAGATAAGGGCCAGAATTTATTAATATGTTAATTACTTTAATATGTTAAATACAAATAAGAGAAATGAACTAAAATTCAACTTCATAATACTTGTGTAGAAAAGTCACAACTAGTTCTTGTATCAAATTTATTATTATTTTCTTGCTGCTATTTCTGCTACTCTATATTTTACATTATCATGATGGTCTAGACTGCGAATGATACATTTGAAGAATAACTTATTTCATTGATGAGAAAGCTTTACGAAGTGTAAATATACCCTGATTTTCTAAGGTGCTAAGCAATCCACACTAAATGCTTTGCCAGCGGGACAGGAAAGGCAGAGACAGAATAAGTCACATTGTGTCTTGATAGCTGAAACCTGAAGTCAAAAGGAAACAAAACAAAATAATTTTTCTCATCATGATATCTGAAAAAAGTCTTCACTCTGAATCATGAGTTTTCTTCTGTCAGAAATGTTTTAATTCAGACTTTAAAGCTAAAAATTAAATTTCTAAGTGTAGCAAGAGTAAAACTTTTTTGCAAATGTTGAGCTAAGTAATCTTTATTTATTTATTTTTTTAAATAATATTCCCCCCATATACAGACTTTTACTTTATTAGTTAGCTACAAACTTTGATCCATTTTTACAGTTAGTTTCAATCAGTCGAAAGTGGCACTTTTTAATCTGAAATAATTCTGTGGCTGAAGCAGCTCACTTAGCTTTACATGAGACTGGAGCTTCAGTTCATCCATTCAACATCTCATCACACACTCCAGGTCACAACCCACTTGCAAGCAATTTAGAATTCATAAGACCTCTACAGAATGATAAAGGGAATTGCTGTTATCTTACACCCCCTCTAGTACATCATCTACACATACTCAATGAATTTACATTGCCCAGGTGCTGAAGCATTTACACCAGCAGGACCACTAGTACCTTGAGCTGGCTGCAGCCAAATTATTGCATTAGAAAGTTAGAAAAGCCCAAATATCCCACTCGGACACACATGTGCACACCTAAAACAAATAAAAAAAGAGAAACTACAGTATTCGAGGAAAGGTAGAAGTGAATTCATGGCCCCAAGAAGTGACCAGCAAAAGCACGTGATGGGTACAGTGCAAATATCTGTGTGGAAAGCAGTTGCCCAACAGCCTTTAACCCTCTTCCCTTAGGTACAGATAAGCCTCAGGTATTTATAGACTTTATCTAATTTCCTGTCCCCAGACTGTCCTGCTCAGTTATACAATGTCTTCCAAGAACTCAAAATTCCACCTTAAGGCCATTTAGGTCCTTTCTCCTTATACGGTGTACAGGAGAACACACAACTTGTTCCTCAAATAGGGACAAAACTCCATTTTTAATAACTAACAAAACTGTTGTCATCATACAGTCATAATAATTCAATCATACAATCATATCAGCTTCTAGCCGAAGCAATTCTCTTTTTATCTATCACAAATACTTAAGTAGAGATTCATAATCTCTCTTCTGACCCTGATTAGGTTTTTAACAAGCCAAATCCTTAATCTCTCTTCACAAAAAAAGATTAATCAATTCCGTTGATCTTCTTAACTGCCCTTCTTGGGTTCTGTTTCCGTTCAAGGCAATCCTTCTGAACAGGGGTAGCCAGAACCACACACACACTTCCCCAAGTCATCTTACCACTGTCCATTATCATTACAAAATACTTTCCTGACTCTAAAAGCGGTGAGGATGCTTGATCTAACCTGTTTCAGGAGAGGAATCATGGGAAGCTTTCTCATGGCTTTCACACTGGTGACCACAATTGTTCTTCAATCAAAGTATAACTCCGAGATGTTCTGCAGCTAACAAATTTGCCTAGACTCACTGAGACCGGAAAACAAATCTGCTGCTTCTCCAGCATGGGACTCTCAAAACGCCATCTTCAGGTCCACCAGTAGTCAGGCTACTCAGAAGCACTACTCTGTAGTAAAAAGAAGGAAAAAGAAGATATTGTTAGTTAGTACATGCGTACTACATCAAGATGATGTAAAGATTTTTCCAAGATATGCATCACTGTTTCGTTTTTTATTTTCTGTAGACACAGTATTTAAGCCTCAATTAGCCCAAACTAAACAACTTGCCATATTAAAAGGACATATTTAACCACAAAGACTGTATGTGCCAAACCATCCTCAGAGCTGGGACCCCAGGTCTAATCCACAAGGGTGCTTCATGTAAAAACATTTTGTTCCATCCCATCCAACACCACCATCTTCCTCCCACTTTCCTCCTTTTTCCATTCTATGCTTCCTTGGACAACTTGTCTCAATTACAAAATGTAACTTTTTTTAAATGCAATTTTTAAACTAATTTATACAGGCAAAACGCTGCCACCTCCAGCAAATAGTGTCTGAAGCAAAAGATTAGACAGCAGATAGCATTTGCCCCACTTTCACCCCGGTATCAGCATGTAATATGAGCCAAGGATTAGGAAGAGGTAGAGTGTGCGATCACACTGCAGATTGAAGTCCAAGGTCAGTCTGCTCCTCACCACCACCTTACATCAAGGGACTCATTTTAAAAAAAAATTATTTTCATTTAATGTGATACTGCAAGTCATATTCCTTTTGTGTGATTTTTCTGTGACATTCTGTCCTGACAGCCTTTATCACTGAAATCAAACAATGGGACTTTTTCCCCTTACAGCAGCAGGTTGGTCTACAGAGAAGTGACATAATTCAATAGTTTGAACAAAAGAAATTTAGTTTCTGCTTACATTGTGCCAGTACTCTCTGGCAAAACTCTTTCCTTTCCTATTCTGTGAGTCATACTGTTTTGAACTCCAAGCTCTTTCACCTCTAATTTGTCTTGTATCTCTGCACAAAATGAAGCGTAACAAGACCCTGCTCTGAACTGACAACTTTCAGTATTACAAAACAATAAATAATGCTGTAGTTCTGGAGTAAGTTTGAAATAGAGACCACCTAGGAACAATTTTTCATGAAGATTAAGAGCTCCTACTCTATCTATAAAAGAGATGCTAAAGATGATGTTTCATTCAGGTTCTCAATCTTTAGACAAAAGATGAGGCTCAGAAATTCTATCTGTGACAGAAATAAAACCTATTTAAACATATAGCGAGGGTGGGCAAGACCCTCTTCTCTCTGTTCTTCTCTTTGGCAAAGGAGAGCTAGGGCATTGTACAGCAGCCCCAGAAGCCCTTGCATCTGGAATAAAGCGGACGTGCCCATCAGCGTTGTCTTGGAGGAGGATACGTGCTGGGGCACTTACCAGTGCCACTGCTTGAAGGCAGGAGAGGAAGGTCACAAGGGCAGGAGCAGTAGGTGGCTGCAAGATAGCCAAATAGCATCGTGGCTCACAGAGCAGTGCTGAGCTTCAGGGAACTGTAGATCAGTTCCACCTCACACCTCTGCTGGTACTGCAGTGAGGAATGAGCAGTGTAAGGTGCTTTACCATTTTCCTGCTCCAGGAAGAAAACATGCAGTAGACATTTTGATGAGATAGTAACGATTTTCACCTTCCACACAACCATTTTCTACAAATTATGACTATTCTCCTCCAGTATTTGCTTCTCTGATTTTCTTCTGGCAACATAATCCATGCAGAAAATTATCTGAACTCTTTAGCTAAAAGATACTGACTTATTTATTTTACTTCAGCTCTAAAACCTTTAGAGGATACCATCTAGGTTTTGGATGTTCCCATACTGTAAGTGATTTACCTTTGCTCACCTTAAAATGTTTCTCATTTTGAAGACTATGCAGCACTCAAATCTGACAGAGTCATTGGCTTGCAAATCTTTCCTTTATGCTTGGAAAATTTTATTATTATTACAGTAATGTAGCTGAAATCAGGGCCCCATTGTGTGTGCTCCTTAAATAATGAACAGGGAACTGAGGCACGGAGAAATTAAGCAGATTGATCAAGGTCAGAGAAAGGTTAGGATTGCTGGAACTACAGGACCACGCTTGTTCTCTGCCAGTCTTTGCTACAGTGTCAAAAGTGCACTGAAATCAGAGACAAAACAACTGATCCACTGCTTTTAAGAAAGGGGGACCACTTTTGCCATCCACACAGCAGAAATAAAAAAAAACCAAACGACCAAAATAAGCGAACAAAACAAACAAACAAAAACCAGAAAAACCCCAAACAAAAAAAACAAACAACCCCCCCCCCCAAAAAGCCTCCAACCAACCAAAAAAAACCAACAACAAATGCCCTCACAGGTCCAGTACAGACTGGATATGTGTGCCCCCACATCCAAGTTCTTCCAGGCTCTGTCCCAGCTACCACTTTATCATGCCAGAACAGGTATGAATTCAAGCTGCCCACTGGGTGGAAGGGATACTGGCTGCCAATTCACGGAAGACCTTTCCAGTTGTGTCTTGTGCCACATAAGAGCTGACTTCATTCATTTAAAATGGGTAATCAATCTTGCAGTGTCACAAATTCGCTGGCAGTGTCCAGGGAAAAAAAAATAAAATTAAAAATCTGATTTTTCTTCTTGAGAAGAGTTAAGAATTGGGACTGGTTATTCAGTGGGTGGTTAAAAGATATTAGAGGGGTTGTATATTTATTTTTAAAGCGCCACACTGATGGCAATTCTGACTTGGGTATTGAAAATTGTTGCACAAAGGAGGGATTTTTCACAAGAAGCAAACTGGCTCTGACAACAGTGATCCACACAAAGAAGGAAACTGAAGCCTCTCCGCACCTGCAAATGGTACAGGATTTGATCTTCCTTTTCAACTTAGAGATACCTCTTCAGTGATGCTCTACGCATTGGGAAAAAGTTGGTACACTTTGTATATACTATTATAGTGTTTGCAAAACAGCTTTATTAACTACGGGTGTACCAACACTATGTTTAGGCTAGGAAGCAATTGTTTTGAGGTTGTGAAGGAGCAATAGCAGGAGTTACAGTCATGCTAAAGCCAGTGCTGAGTTCCCTACACACCAACACTTTCCTATAGAAATAGGCTTCCAGCTCTGCTGCATCTGGAAATCTTTTAGTACTGACAAAGGCAGCTCTCAGGAATAATGTTCAAGTGTCATACTCTTTGTAAGGAAAATGTCCATCCTTAATATGGATTTTCAAACACCTTCTTTCTAATTTTCAAGTTCCATTCCTGATAGCATGAATTCTTTTGTCCAACTTTGAATTCTTTCAGCACGATGGATCAGCAGAAAAGCAGCCTTATACTGCAGAGACTGAAAGGCAGAGAGTTTTAGGTGTATCATCTGCGAGAGATGTAGATTGTGTGCTGGCACTTTTGAACTCTAATAGCTCATGGATAAAATTAATACAAAATTATCTCCTTGCTTTCTGTTGCTAATTCAGCTATGAAAATCTGAGCCGTGCAGCAGCTTTTATAACTCCTTTGCTTCATGGGAAGGAGAGATACTGCAAAGCAGCAACAGACTTGCAATTGATCCTAAACATCATCACCCAAAACATGTAAAATCCCCATACATTAAACCCTGATAATACACTATAGTCTACAATGTGTATATCGTATAGTTAAATGCTACCAACAGTACAGTGAAAGGCAATTAGAAGAGAAGCAATGTCATCCCAACAACCAGTAAATGCACAGAGTATATAAAACCAAAAATCTCATCCAGCTTCCACTGTGATGAGTAACCACACATCCATCAGTTCAGATGGAAACATCTTTAGATGTTACTTAAAGGTATAACTAACTTGTAACCATTAACCTCTGACCTCCACCCCCCAAAAAAAACCCCAACACTAAACACTCACCACTTCGGATAGTTTTCAGAAAACAAATGTAAAGGCCAAGTTTTTCCACTCTTTTCTACCACATTGTTCTCCTCCAAATAGCTTTTAGGAAATACAGAAGCGCTGAACAGTTCGGCCTGCAAGCCACCCAAATAGCAGAAGGTACAGGTTTTGAATTAGCTTTTAAGAAGTCAGAAAACCCACAAAGCTGCCAACTCCTAAAATTTAGTTCCAGGGACTTGATTCAGAAGGAGAGACAATCTAGAGATGAACAGAAGCAACAGTAGTTTGCAGCTGGACCATTCCCCTAGTAAAATCCATTTACTTCAGGCGATTTTGATGATGAACTTTTCCACTTGTACCTAAACTTAGGCTCGAAGGACAGTGACTAATAGCTCAGAGGAGAACTGAAATTGGAGCTTGCAGTCTGAACACAAAAACCAAAGCCCAGTCACTGCTGCTATGAAAATAAATGGCAGTGTGTAGGCGTACCTTGTACAAATGAACTCCATCCATTTTAAGCAGCCTCAGAGGCTACAGAAGCAGAAGAGGCTGGAAACAAGAAGCCTGTGCTGAAAGTTATGCCTCTGAGCTAAGGCTGTTGCCTTCCACAGAATGGCTACAGGCAGAGCAGGGACCCAAGTGCACTCTCCAGCCCAGTTCCCCTCAAGCCTAAACTGAGAGACTGCAGACCCTTGCCCTAAACCCAGGAGTTCTACTGAGAGACAAATTCGTGACCTGTAGAAATAAAAAATGATTTTGTACCAAAATCAGTAAACAGGCAGGAAGGTTTGTACCTGATTTTTACAAATTTTAGAACTGCAATATATATAATGTGGAGGAAGATGGGGGTAGCTGCTCATTGACTGTTTCAAGAATGGGGTAAAAAAATCAACATCAGCCCAGACTGGGTGGGGGCATGGGGCCCTGTTGGTCTCCTTCCCCAGTAGAGACAGCACAAGAACACCAAGCATGTCCCACTGGGCTCAGTGTCCTTGCAGATGAAGCACTGGTACAAGGTTACACATCACACCTGACACCTCAGTAAATGAGATTTGGCCAAATGGCAGGTTTGATCTCTAATTATTCCAGCGCATCAGCCTTGCTCTTCAATTTGTGTCTAACAGACATGATTACAGCAGGGTTTTTTTGCACCTCAGCTGTATTTTTCTTATGCATTACTCTGCTAATGCAAGTTGCTTCCTTATATTGGCAGAGAATTACCAAAGCATTATTGCATGATCATGAGAAAGAGCTCCAGATAGAAAGAGGTCAACAGGTTGAACTTCACTTAGGCAACATCAGCAGTTCTTCTTGCTTGTATTTCACGACATAAAGGTCTCTTCTTATGCCAAAAGAGAAAAACAAAACAAAACAAAACCAAAAAAAAAACCACCAACAAACAAACCATACTTAGCTTTTGTATCTTGGTAATGCAGACATTTGGTTTCTTTTTGAAAAGAACACCTCAGTTCTCATTCAGGTATTTCTGATAGAAAATACCCACTTGCACAGGGCTTTACTGTTAAATGTTTGGTTTGGGTTTTTTTTTTTTTTATATGTAAAATAATGTAAAAAATGCAAGTAAAATTCAGCCTTATATTTTCCTTTGCTTGTTAAACTTTAGAATTCTTACTGAATAGAAATAGGATTTATTTTCTCCCATTACCTGCAGCAAACAAGGCTCTTTGTGATGCTTCAGAGAAACTTCCATTTGAGTTTTGACAAGACTCTGATCAGCGGCACTGCTCCTTATATACTAGCGCTAGGTTAACTGGTCACAATTAGCCTACAACTGTAATGTTGCACGCATGGGAAATTTACTTTGATACAACTACTGCAGAGACTGCCTGAATTCAGGGGAAGCTCACAGCTAGGATTGGGTTTATGCTTCTTAACCTTCACAGGCGGTATTTATTATCCTTACTGCATTACAGCTTTGATAGGAATTTCTGATCTCCCAAACCACTTAAGAAAATTCTGTTTGTCACTCATTAAGCTTTCTACAGAAAGCCACACAAAATTATTAATATCACATGGCTATGCAAACAGCAGTGAAAAATGGCTACCACATTTTCCTCGATAAGCAAGACAAAATCCTTCCAATTAACATTTTAATTAGAAAATTCACTTACCATGAAAGTGTCCTGCATTTTCTTAAAGGTTATAACTCAGTCTCCTTTCAAATTCCTCCAGAGCATTTTTCACTGTGGTTCTATCGGAGATTAGATACCCAGCAGCAAAAAGCGAGTTTAAGTGAATTATACTTTTAGCTGATACTTTATTCTCTTTAAAACTCCAGGCACTCGGGCTTCTATTTCACCCATTGCTTGTCCTTGGAGACTAAGGCAGCTTGGGGAAAAAAAAGCAATTACCCAGTGTAAAAAGTCTAATAGTTACAATTATGAAATAATAAAATGTCAAAGATGTCTAATTTAGATATAAGGTTTAATTTTTTTTTAGCTCAGTGAAACACTGCAAAAATATGCTCTAATATCATTAAATCCACCAGGTACAATGACCCCTTTGACTATGATACCAAATGCAAATTCACTAACATTTATACAGCGTATCTGAGTGTTAGAAATCCACAACTGAAAATCTATTTTGCTTACCTTGTCACCAATGATGGGATTAGAGCACTGAAGAAACACATTTCCTCCTTGAATACACTTAATAAGTAGAACACTTTTGTCTCTAGAATGAGAAAAGTTTAACATTCCCAGGAGTTTTAACATTCCCAAGAGGCAGTCTTTTAGCTTAAAAAAGGCAGCACCACAGATGTTTAATAGCGATTAAAGACTGCAGAGATTAAAGATTCCAAAGGAATAGCAACAGCAAAGTCTAACCAAAGATGAACTTTTCACTAAAATTTTTTGTCCAAATTAATCTTCCCCGAACAATGAACATTTTCTGGAACAGTAGACTCCTAAATTGCAAATTCTTACTGCGTGTGCTGCCAGGTGAGGTCTTACTGGTCTTACTTAACCCAGTTTGACCTGTGATGAGAAGCACTGCAAGATGGTAGAAAAGGGCAAGAGATTAAACCCTTTATCATATAACTACACTCTGGTAAGTGTCCAGGTATTATTATCATCACAGTCTGAGTTTTTTTTATGATGAGCGCAACCGAGGCACAAACAATTCGTGCACCTCAAATGTCGCCGAGCTTACTTTTTTTCCTTACAAAAAGCATTAAAAAAGACGTAGCAGCACAGATCTTGTAAAAAACATTGTGAAGATGACATGCAATGCATGCTATAATAGAGAAGAGAATCACACGTGACCACCTCAGAATCATGCCTGGTGTAAATGCCTAGTGGAGAGCTTTTCTCCCCCACACCGAGTCCTGTGTGGCAACGTGCTGCCTAAAGACCCTGCAGCAGGTTCTGCTTCCTGAGCTGGAGCACAAGGTGCAAAATAAGAAGCGGTGCCATCCAGCAAACCATTGCTATGCGCCATACTCAGTCAGAAGCATTTTGCATCGTCTCAGAAATTAAGTATTACGACTACAAAACCATAACCAAGCTGCAAGGCAGGAGGGGGACAGAGAAACTGAGGGATATCATCACCACAGAAAGCTCTAGATGAGCCAAACCCCTCCTCCTCTGCCTTGGAGACACAATCGCCAACGAATTTCACTGCAAAAATTCAAGCTTGCATTACAAGCATGGGATGAATTGTTTTGTCTCAGCCTCAAAAGGAGCAAATTTAGCATTGCCCGATCCTCTCTAAAATGAGCAGAGGTACCAAAAACTTGGGATTGTGTATCTTTAAGAAGCAAAGCCCTAGATGGTATACATTTCATCCCAAGACTAAGCAAAGGAGGAGGAAAAAAAGAACAATTGGTTGTGGACAAGGTTATTGAATTCTTCATCGTAAATTAAATTTATGCAGCATATTAAACTTCAATATTTGATGATTTTTTTTTTCTTTCAGACTTTTAAAATTACATCTAACAAGAGGAATGAGGACAAAGGAGCTGGCTTTAAAATAGAACTTGACAGATTTATGACCAACATTATACTGTACTTTTTGGCTTCCTGTTACAGAAGTTAAACTTGATGTCCCAGGAACATCTTTTCAGTGCTATTTTTTAGCACTAAGTTTGCTTTTAGAAAGTGGTTCTGCTCCTGAAGCACATTTTCTACTAGTCTCTTTTGAAGGCAACATGTGCCCAGAAAGAAGAGTACAAGGAAAACCAAAACAGCAGAGTGAAAAACGACAAAGTGAAAAAATGCACCCAATCATTATGCAAAGCTAAAAGAGCACCCGCAGCTCTCCAGCGGAAGCTGCCTGCAAAACCTTCTTCAGAATGCACTGGTTAGTCCCATGGGAAGATAAGCCAGGCTGAGCATGGTGAAGCAATGTTCTCAAGCAGAACAACCAGTGCTGCTCCAAAGGCAAATAATAATCACTGCTGTGCCAAATCTAGTTATCATTACATTTACTTTACCTTCCTTTCCTAATGGAATATCTCAAGCTTAGCTTTGTGGCAAGCTTGTCTAGATACCTTTTCCTCTCCCCCCCACCCCACTTCAGAGAAAGATACAAAGTCCCTTTGTAAAATCAAGAGAATGAGGCGTGTCTTCCCTCAATGTACAGAGGAAGGTACCAGAAGAACATTAAGAAGGAACACTTCAGTGGTCATCTAAATAAGATCATATGAAAAGATAACGCTAAATATCAAGACCGATACTATCTCATCTTCCTGTCTGGATAAAGGGAAGTTCTGACACCAGAACACTGAGATTTCACACTTGACACATGTCAGCTCAAGATAAAGCTTATATTGAGCCAGGCACCTGGCACATCTTTCAGACTTTTAAACAAAACTCTGTATCAATATGAAAACAAGAAGCTTCTAACCAGAAATAAGTCAAACTAAGCTTTTCTTCATAGGCTGAGAAAGATCCAAACAAGTGATTAAGACATTTCTTTGCTTCATTAACAAATATACAAAGTTTTATTTTCTTTATTAGATTGGTTTTCTGTATGTTAACATCATCATATCAGTTATAAACCACATTCACAGCAGAGATTTTCTAATAGCATTTTGCAACACTAGCTGCTGTATTAGAAATCCTGAAGAGAAACTTATATTTAGCTACTCAGTAACTTGAATAATAAAGTGCAAAACCACAATAAAATTTGACAGACATATGGCCCAGCTCATACTCAGTGGAAAATAAAAAGTTTGTAAGACCACTAGATATGGATTCACTGCACACAATAGAAGAGTGTGACCCAAAGACAGCAGTTTTCAAGTTTTCCTGTTACCAGACATTAACTACAATGAATAATTTCCCATTACTTTTAAGGGTAACAAAAAGAAATCACACAGTAAGGTTACAAATAAAAAATATATATTGGCCAGACTACCTGAAGCTTAGCCTTGTGCTTTGTACCTTTTGTCTAATCAAGGCTTTAGGAAGAACTGATGAACAGGACCAGTTCATTTCTCGATCGCCTCTTTGAATTTGCCTTCATGGAATCGATTATCAGGACATTACACAGCATCTTGTTTGGTACCCAAGTTGTACATCTGTAAATTTATTTTCTTTTTACCACATCTGCAGACATAAAAATGGTATCATTCAAATAATGACTGCCAACACTAGCTACTGTCCTTCTCAACACAAGAATATAGCCAAAAAAAAAAAGTCTGAATTTTATTGGAATTAAGTCCAATTCACAAAGTATAACCCAAGCTTTCATGTCTCTCCTTACTGGTGCACTCTCCCCAGTACCAACCACTCTTTTCAAGACAAATGAAGTATCAGAAACTCTGGGTGCCTTTCTCCTACCTAATTAGTTTTCATTAAGCCCTTAGGTGCTACAACTTAACATCAGCAAGGAAGACTACTCAACCTTTTTAGTTACAGAATTAATTACTCTAATTTAGTCAGTCTGCCTGCTTAGTAGCTGTTAACATCGCTTCTCTTCTACCGCTTTCCAAGAAGTGACAGTTCAGCAAGCCAAGCTTTAATAACAAGAAGTTTTAACTATAAATTGTATGTGCATCCTTTTGTCAAATCACTAAGCTCAATTTGCTAGTAAACACACCACACCACTGTCACAACATAAAACAGCCTCAACAGCAAGAGAAGGACCACGTCCTGTTAATAGCTTTATGTAATTCACAACATACATTCTCAAGAACTCATTTGTACATAATACTCTCCTTCACATTTGTTACATTTCACTACAGTCAGTGCTTTCATCAAGGAAACATTTCCATGCACAGATACAGGGCAGAACATCAGAGCTATTTTGGAGGGCTGCAGATACCATTCTCCTCTTTTAGATCTTTTAAGCAGATAACCAAATTCAAAGACCCTGCTGTTATACTCTGGATAAGGCACTTGCCCCATATGAGCAATACAGCACCAGGTCAGTGTGCAAGAAAAGTCTGGATGCACCTTCTCTTCATCATTTATACCCCAACAAGGAATAGTTCTGTAGCAATTTTGCTCTTTCAGTCTGAAATGATCCACCTGCAACACCTTGCACAGCTTTATGAACTGCTTCACATTCTTCCCTAAACTTATTAGTTATGGCCACACAAATCTTTTGAAGACTTTTGTTTATTCTATGAAGATTTTATTTCAAAGTAAACGCAAGGTGCACTTGAAAGAGGGATGCAAGATATTAATCAGAACTTGTGAAATATAACCATGAAATCACAACAATAAAGTCTGACTCCGTCCACCAGCAGTTCTTATCCACCTACACAAACTAGTTTTTTTCAGTCGAGGTCTCACATGATTTCAATCCCTGAAAAAAAAGTTGCCTTATGGCATGCATAGTACAGATATCACTAGTGCTCCCTGGAAGAGTTCTGTCTTCTCTCCTCCCTCCAAAAAGGGGTACCAATAAAGCCCAGTTACCTTAATAGTTTAAATTCAGCCTTTGCTGCAGAGTCAGCTGCATCTATTTCAAGTAATCCTCTGCTCAAAACCTTGGGATAATCTCAGAGTAAAATACGTTAACTCGCCACCAACAGAAGATCACGAAAGAAGTGAGATTTAGTTTCTATCAAAAACAAAAGCATCTCTCACTTCCGCAGTTCTTTATTATTTTGTCAAAGGCATTTTAATAAAATTATTCTGTATTAGAGCTCAGCTTGAAGGAAAACCCCTCATTTTATAGTTTTGAACTGCCAGTAGCTCTAAGCACCCAAATAATTTTAATTTTTCCATTTAATGAATGCTCCGCAGTTCGAGAAAGATGAGTTATGCAGTTTTGTTCACATAGAAAAAGACAGTCTAACAGATGTAAACTATTTATTGAATATTTGCCACCAATATTGTTAAATACATAATCTTGCAGTTTTCCGCTTTCAAGTTAAAATGTCAGAAACAGAACACCAAATATTTACAATTCTTATAAGGAATGTTACATAATGACACATTAAGGCGTAAATTCTTTTGGCTTATAATTCTGAAAAGAATGATAATAGCAAAAAGTGATGCAAAATCTTCATCGTGAGATTATGATTAAGCTACAATGTTTTACAAAAATATGGTGTAAGATGGCAATAATCCCATTCAAAATCCTGCATTAGGCCCCTGAAGAGGGACTGATAATTTATACAGTCAAAACTTTAAAATTTACATATAAAGGTACCCTATCCACCATTGAAAAGTACAACTCTCAACATATACAGTTTTCAGGCCACAGTTTTGAAGGTCTGGAGTATCAAGTTGGTTTGATGAATTAGTCGGTTGGCACTTATGAACACATTTATTGCCCTGTGAAAAGAGAAAGAGATTGCTTCAGACAGTTTTAGAGAAAATGTCATTTGATAACTGCAGCATTACGTTTGGGCATCTAAACATGCTGGCGTCTAGGCTCTGCAACTTGAAAACATATTGATGTTTTACCATGCCGTGCTCTACCTGAAGCTCACTGCTGGCAAACAGAGAGACTTATTTGCATAGCTAATCCTAGGAAGACTATGTTTATTGGCAGGAACCTGAAGATTTTGGCTCTCGATCATCATTGACACCTCAATCATTTAATTCTGGGGTTTTAGCTGAGGGGGAAAAAAAAAAAAAAAAAAAAAAAAAGTGGTGCAGATGATCATTAAAACACCTGGGGTTTCTCAAAGTTGAACACTTCATCGCCCAGTAATTTCAGAATTTGCAACTCTTTCCTCAATAAATACTAAGCACACACGCATATAGAAGTGACATACTATTTCAGCTCTTCTGTTACGGAAGAGGTGTGTGGTGACTGAGTTTCATCTCAGTAATGACATCTGTGAGTGTGACTTACTTTGTTTAGTGCTGTTACCTTCTGGTGTGAGCTATCTTACTCAGCATGGAGTTCATCGATTTAAATTACTTCCGTTTCCACAAGGGTATGAAATACCAGCCTCACCTGGGATTTCTTGCAATACTGGTAATACCTAACACACTAAGTTTCTGCCCACAACACACAGTCCAGCATTCACTATACACAGGGCTAAACAAAGCTGGTCTCTCCGAACGGCTGGAGTTCATGCACAACACATCAAATCCTTTACTCATTTTTTTTTTTTTTTCCTCATCATTTTCTAATCAACTGAGACTGTTTAGATCTAGTTCACATGAAAACTTATCTGTACGTCTGTCCACTAATCATAAAGCTACCAAGGTCTGAAATTCTCATTTTGGTATAACCAAATTTAGTCCAAATTTCAGTAAGGGGGGGGGAACAAAGAAAAGAATTTTTAGTTTGAAGGCTAAAATGTTCAAACATAAAAAGATTAACTGAGTAACTCCAAATATTGTAAAGCACTGTAAAGAGCTATAAGGAAAGGACAATAAAAGTGTAAAACAAAGAAAACACTGCACAGATATTAAGTGTTTGCAAGTGACATTTCAAATAGGTAGATTACTTTTTGCAGTAAAGCATTCATAATTTTTTTTGTCCTTGTATATACACAAAAAGCACACAGGGCCATGAAATTTAACTTCAGGTATTCAAATTCAAAGTTGATATGACACGTGGGTGTTGTATGCTGGTGCATTTAACAGACTTCCCTTTTCTCAGAGGCATTACAAAAGGAATAAAACTATTTTAAAGCAGCCATGATAGCCTGAGGACACAGGTGAGGAAAAAATTAGGCAAGTCCTGAAGAAGGTGACTTACTCCCCAAAGGTTGTCCTATTTTCCCCTGTTGAACAGGGCCTTTCATTATGTTAAATGGTAGTACAAAACCATACTTACTTTCCATCTTTAAAATAGGTTTTCAGAGTATCACTGAAACTTTTGGAGTATTTTACAAACTCTTTCTTTTGGTGCTCAAGTGCCTAAGAAAACAAAACCACAAGGAGCACAGTCTTAGTTCACATATTGCTGAGAGCTGTAAGAATCTCAAGGTTAAACTGATTAAAAAATTAGCTAGCATTACGTTACATCAAGAAATCAACATTTCTGTAAGACACAGAAAAATCAGTCTCTTCCCATAAAACTGCCGAGACCTACAATACAATAATCCTGTTGTCAAAGTGTTATGTCATTGGCCAGTTAAGCTCCCCTACTCATCCTTTGATCAGAAGGACATGCTTCCTCTTACGCTATTAAAAATATTGTATAAAAAGAATTATTGCACATACCCGCCGGTTCTGGTATTGGTATTTCCTGAAGACATTATTTACTGTGTCAAGAAGTTCCTTTATTGCACTTGCGATGTCCCTATTTGGAAATAAAAAGGTAGTTGTAATATCCTAAAGCTATCCTGGTTAAATGTAACCTCCATTTACATAGTCAAATACTTCTTAAAACAGTCTCTACAGAATAAGTGTGAGACAGATGTAGCAAGACCAAATGCAAAGAGCTAGGGGAGTGATGCAGGAATTCAAACGAGGCATCAACAAGTTTGATCTGGTAACACAGGGCTCATTAAAAATCCTCAACTCTGTTCGCTCATTTAGAAGCTCCTTTCCAACAGGAACAGTGTTGTTAGCATCTCTTAAATCTAAACACTCAGATTTAAATGAAAAGTTTGACCCTTCAATCTGCAGAAAAGGAGATAATACAGAACTTACTTGATTGTCTGAAGAAACCTCACTCTGTCATTGATCTCATCAGGAATCTTACTAAGAATCTGTTTAAGTGCTCGTGCCTTTTCATTAAGATCTTGGAATTCTGGTTCTGGTCTTTCAATCATATACTCTAACAAGAGGAACAGATTTTAAAATAACATTAGCTTTTCCTCAAGTCTCTAGTGACAGTTAAAAACACCATTTCAAAGTGCCGCAGTACTGCCGTGTTACATTAGAAGGTGAACAGCACAAAAATAGTCATGATCAGAAAGCCACAGTAAATATACTCAGCATCAACAGAAACACTGTGCAACAATTATCTTTATCATTCCAGTTGGAAAGAGAGTCCATCTTAATTCATCTGAGACACTGAAGACAGTACACTAAGGAAATGCAGTATTACAGTAATGTAAAGCCTACTGTATACTCCCATTCTGACAGTGTAACTACTGCTTTTGATTTGAAGCAGACAAAAGGAAGGTGAATGTTCTATTCCATACAGGCTTTTCCCTGGTTGCTAGCATTGCAAAGGTGAACTACGCACCCACATAGAGTTCTAAACATTCATTGTGCTTCTTTGTCTTATTAGTCAAGTATGATTTTTTTTTTTAAGCAAGATATAACTTCTGCAAAAGAGGTATTCAGAAAATACAAATATTATTCTCCCACAATGAAAAAAATAAATCTAATTAGAAACAAATAACCTCTTCTGAAACTAGGCATAGAGAACTGCATGTTCCCAGTTAACAGTGTAATTAAAATACACTTACTCGACGTAAGAGTTATTACCTTCTACATCATCAGCTGCCATACGCAGAAGAGACTCTGTGAAGTTCACATCCACACTTTTTTTCTCCAAAATTTTCATAATGATGTCCTGTGTAAGACCTGGGTTTTCTTTTTCAGCCTGGAAGGCAAAGAAAATTTTTGTTCTGAAATATGCAAACCTGACTATTGCAAGCACAGTGGCAGATTTTCCCATAACTTGCTTCATATACTGCAGAAGTTTGCCAAAAACTTTAAAAGTCTGCTGGCTTTAAAATAGCAGATTACACTGGAAACCATTCTTCCACTACAGCATCCATTTTTCTGGATTACATCAGTGGTTTTGTATAAACAACTTTTCCAATACGCCTTTCCACTCATTTCAATTTGAATAAGAAACGTTTTCATGAAATTCAATATTCTATTTCCATAAACACTAAGCTTTGAGACAACGATATTTTATCCAACAGGATTTAATTTACTCAAACACAGGTGCTACTCCCCCATCTTCCACATGACATTTTATAAATGTGCCTCTTATCAATCACATCGTATGTTCAAACATCATCTTGGAATTGCTTTTTCAGAAAAAAAAAAAAACCACCCTTTTGATTGATGACATCTCTCAGTAAAGCTAAGCGAGACTAACACTTGAGGTATTCATACTACCTGTGCTGTTATCAGAAAATTATGCTCTGTCGAGTAAGGAGGAGCATGGGGTGTGTTTTTTCAGCTAGCACTACCATTTCCACCAGTATCTCAGTTTTGACATTATTTGCCTAGAGCTTTGTTTCTTACCACCAGCCAGAAATACATTTAACTTGTAGGAGCTCTAGTAAAGACTTAAGACTGTCTAGATGCACTTAAATTTACACATGGAAACAAGGAAATATTACTTAATTGCATAGGTTACATGTAAATTTGTCATATCTACAATTATTGTCTACAGAATTTCAAAGGGTCACGACTTCAACAAAGCAGTAGGAAGGAATAGCTGTATTTTCATTTTTTAGAAATATAATAAAGTTACAAGCCTCTTTGCATTTATTGCCAGATGCAAATACAAACATTGCACTTACGATTCACAAAAATATTCCACTACCATTCACTTTATAAACCATTTCCAAAGACTGCTACATGCTTATTCCTCACGAGCACCTATTCTACATAATCTTGGCATATTTATACCAAGCTTATTATCTTATTACCTTCACTGATTCCTCGTTTATGCTTTTGCACTGCAGATGGAACAAGATTTCAGTTTGCTTAAAATTACTCAATATGTTTGTATCATTCAGCTTGATACTCTAACATTCACAGACATCTCAAGCTTACAGTCCGTGCAATTGTCCATTTAATTTTTATTTTCCAACTCCTGAATCAAGGATGCAGTCTTCAGACACAAAGACACAAGGAAACAAGACAGCTGACTTTTTAGCTTCATCATATATGGTTTACCTTCAAAACAATCGTCGTTCTCACCTTAATAAAAGCTGCTCTCAGTGTCTGAGCTGCAGATAGATTTACTCTTTCTAGCTGCAATAAAGGGTGAGAATTATTAGCAATTCTAATGTTATCAGAACAAAACAAGCCAAGTACCCTGTTTTAGACAGCATAAGGAAAAAGGGAATTGACAGAAGCAGTGAAGTTACTGGTCTCGTGTGAGGGAGAGATACTATGAAGTTTAATCCCAAAGGAAAAGCTTCCCCCGAAAATAAGCACACAGACACAAAAAAACCAAAACCAAAACCAAAACAAAACAAACAAAAAACAAAAAAACCCCAACCAACCAAAAAAACAAAAACCCACAAAAAACCCACAAAAAAACCAAACCCAAAAACAAACATGTCACTGGATGTATTTTGCATTTATCCAGCCTACAGCAAAAGTCTGACAGAAGCTTTCAAGAACATCTTGACTATCTCTGATACTCACAGAAAAACAAATACCACATTAAATTATAACTATTAGCAGTAAAATTAAAATGTATTAAGCTGTTCACAGGTACATGTTCAACTGTATGTTACTTCCTGCCATGGAAAGCTGGACCTAACATTTTTGTGAAAATCCTCTGTAAAAGGTAAAAGATCAGGGCCAAGACAACTAGCAATCTTTGATGAGAATGAAACTGTATTCATGGAAAGAAGGATAAAAAGAATGCATAGAAAGAAGATGGTGCTGGACACAAGCCTTTCCCAGTCAAGATGAGCAAGCCATTACTGTGATCATACGTCCCGAAGTAAGGGGGATTATTAGACTGTAAAGCAAAATGGAACTTACCTCATTAAAGACAGGGTACATAACAGCATAGAGAGGCATGGAAACCATAGAAGTGGTCTCTGCTTCATTCTTCATCTCTTCCATTGTCATCCTCATTCAAAGACCCACTTCTCAAGGAAAACACTATAGAAGCAAAAAACTCCTCATTCACCAAAATGTTTCTTCTTTTTCCTCGTTGTGCAAGAATACTTGAAGAACTTGAAATATATATTATCCTTAGGTTGTGCGAGGAAAAAAACCCAAAAAACACAAACACACACAATTATGAATGCTTATGACTGACAGGTTCTAAAAATGAAAATGCAGAAGACAACATTAGTTTGTTACCGCCTAAAAACTAGGAATTACTTATGATATGAATCGAGTAAATACGGAATGACTACTTCATAAAACTTCAAAACCCCAGTTGAAATCTATTAAGCGAAGAGATATTTTAAAGAGTAAGGAACTACCAAAACCATTTTATGTCAAGTTCTTACGGAATTAATTTCCCTGCAAGTGGTGATTTTATTTGATACGTGTAACAAAAATCCTGGCACCACTGGTAAGAAGCAGCATGAGATTTCTGACAATACATTTACAAAAAAAAAAATTTTGAAAAGCGTTACATGCTGTAAACCTAAGCCACATACAGATGCATTATGACAATTAACATCAAGACTATCAACAAATACTCCACATTTTGGCACAGGTATCGAGCTATGACTGTGCTGGACATCAGTGCCTACATTCTGCCCATCTGAATTCTGAATGCTACATCTTTAGTCTTATATAAGTCTTAAGTCATGTTTCCACTCAGGGTGTGTCAACAGCTCTGTTAACAGAAAATTATTGTTCCAGTAACTGAACCTAGGTTTTGGAAGTTCTCCACCTAGCCCAGCTCATCACACCAGCACAGAGCAATCACTGCTCAGACCCAGAAATTATGTGGCAAAGAAAAAAGGTCACCCCACAGATGATAAGAAATCCTTGTTACAGACCAATATGTTTTCTCTTCATAAGAATCTTTTAAAGTATTTTCTATAATATAACTGAGTCTAAACACCTAAAGTCCAAGTTAGGAAGATACATATAAAGAGACTAATAGTTTTAATTTTTATATTTGGTCAGAGTATTTAGTGCACTAGAGGAATTTTCTCCTAGCAAGGTAGCATCGTGCACTTTTAAGTTTGTGTACTGATTTTACTGGTAATTTACTAAGAATTTTTAAAAGTTCAATTTTCAAGAAACAGCAGAAGCTACTAGAGAAATCAATATCAATAGCTTGAACAGGTTAAAAAAGTATCAAGATATTTCTTCAAGCTGTATTCCTCATTATGTTCTGTAGTGGCTAGAAATCGTCAGGCTGTTTAAACAGAAGAGATTTTATTTTTTTCCCCCCAGGGTAGGTATATACTAGTTCAGCTATAATTATACAAGTGAAATTTGTTATTGATTACGGTAAGCACAGAAGAACTCAGATGATTACAAATATCATGCATGTCTTATCTGAGCATGTGATTAGGCAGCAGGAATGTGCCCAAAAATGAGAAAACAAGTGAAGAGCTGGTCATACAACAGAAACAGCCCACAGTTAAAACACATTTTGAAGAAAAAATAGACATGACTATAGTAATGAGCAACAGCCGTTTATACAGGTCTTCTGACATGGGCCACTTATTGCAATATCTCATCTTTGTTTTGCTTACTGTTCCAACCCTTCCACGTGACAAACGGGAACCGATTGCTTATACCCACAGAACAGGATCTCTGGGACTTTAAAAAGGGGTCTGTATAGATCACAGAATGCCCCGGGTTGGAAAGGACCTCCAAGGTCAGCTAGTCCAAGCTCCTTGCAGTGAGCAGGGACATCCCCAACTAGAGTAAGTTGCTCAGAGCCTCATCAAGCCTGAGCTCAAATGTCTCCAGGGATGGGGCCTCCACCACCTCCCTGGGCAATGAAGATATGTCCACGTGGACATAATTGCAAAAATTAGGACTCTTGCATTTTTATCACCTACCCATAGATAGTTTACAGCTGTCAAGAACATGGAAGAATACAAGGGAATATTCATCATTCCTCAAAAAGTTGAATACCTCTAAAGAACTTGTTTCAGAGTTACATAAATTCATACAAGGTCTACTCGCATATGGGGTGGGGATGAGGGGGAAACTTGTCTGAACAAGTTTTCACTCACAACTGCAAGTACAAGCTGTCCCATTTATTACACATGCATCCTCCCTGCACTAAAGACTGGCACATAAGGGGCAGAGTGCATGGAGAGCAGTTTGTTTTATTGTTTAATTCTGTGTATCTGGAAGTTCAGGAAAAAACACATAGTTATAGAAGATGCCACACTAACAAATACCACCGCAGACAGCACTTGCAAATTAACTTACTGCAAATTTTTATCTAGAGCGCTGCATTCTCAGAGTAAGTTTTAAAACAGTTAAATCAGGTCACTGAACATCATTCTAGTTTACCCAAAAGATTTTTGATCACAGGAAGAAGGGCAAAAAAGGACAAAATAACCATTAGATATAATTACTTTGGTTTTATGGGTTAGCAGTATCCACAAAGAAAAGGAAACACTAACTGAAAGGATAGATTTTTATGATGACTAACACCTATTACACCGTGGACTATCACAAAGAACTCATTTTCTCCTGAAGAGCCATAAGCTATTGTTACTAATCCACAGTACAGTTAAATCCCCCATATAAAAACAATTACACACCATCCACTACCTCTTTACCAGACACTGACACTCTTCAGACAAAATAGAAAACCGTGGATTTATATTAACACAAATGCTACAAGTGTTGCAATTGAAGACAGAGGTAGATTGAAATATCCTTGCACACAAGAAATACACAAGAACATCAAATACTTCTGTTGCCAACGTATGGAAAGAAATATATTCAATACATCACAGTGCTTGTTCATTATTCCAGAAATCTCCCTGTTTTCCAGGAGATACACTGCTGTCATGCAAGTACCTGACAGCTAAGATTGCCACGCTGTCTTTGCAGCTAGGGATCAACTTCCTCACATCTTGCCATCTTGCAGATGTTACTTAGATGCACTGCAGCCTTTGCTAGTGTTAAATAGCAAGGATTTAAAAAAAAAAAAAAATAATAATCAACCCAAAAAAACCCACCAAAACTTAAAAAAAAGACACCACATTTATTTGCATTACAGAGAGACAGTTTGTCACAGCTGCACTAAACCACACACCGTCTCAATCCTATCCTGACTGGGGACAAAATCACCAGGAAAACTGAAGTTCCTGTTCTATTATTTATATCAATTACTAGAAAGTCCAGCAGCCTTCAAAATGGCCTGACTTGAACCAACGTTTAACACGCATTGTCATGCGGCAACTAGGAGCTTTCAGTATTTCTTTTGGTACATGATCAAAAGCAGCCAGCTGCCTACCTGCCAAGCTTTATGGCAACACTGTCTTCTAAAAGCTTAACTTCAGTTCACTACCATCTCAAGAGTCTTTTATTTCAGACAAGTTTACCCTAGTTTCATCTGCCAATTGGTTTTTACATCTTCCCCAAACAAGATGGAGTAAGAATCCATCAGAATGCGATCTAATCCTGGGAAACTGGTAAAATGAAAATAAGGTGTTACTCTGCTGGGAAAGTTGTTAATTGGTCTGAGGGGAAAGACAAGGAGAAGGTAGTAGGAAGCCTGATTTTTTTTAGGGTGATCCTACAGATTGAAATCTGTATATGTGCAATTAAAGCTATGCTTCATGCTCCACCAGATGAAAGCAACCACCAGAGAGAAAATACAGAACAACAGAGAGAATTTAAAGAGAATCTAAATTTGAAATCTATGTTAAGGTGCCAGTTAATGCAATCCTGTCGCTCAGTCTGAAAGCACTGAACACATCCAGCTGTATTCCAAGAGACATACTAATATATATACATGCATAAAGTAGATACATGGAGTATATACTTTCACTGTCAGTATAAAAACTTACAGTCTAACCTTTAAGTTCAAGCACTAAAATATTACCCCAGCTATTCAGCAAACACTGAAAGAACTGGTACATTTTACTTAAGGAACAAATCTGGAAGGATTCTTTTACAGACCTATTATCCTATATCCATCCAATAATATTTTAAATCATTCAACCAAACTTTATCAGAAAAAAAAGAAATCTACATTAAGATAAACTTTTGTGAGCCAAAAAGGATAAACAGCAAAACCCATTGCACTCCACAAAGTGTACAACTACTGTTGTCAGTATCAAAGGTATTTGCTTTCTCTGTGTCTTTTACTAACTAAAATCAAGTCACAGAACTACTTAAGAATCTGTCACAACATAATATAGAGTGCAGTCATCGTCCCCAAACCCACCTCTGCTCACTGGCCACTTTGGAAACAAGCACGATATCCACTAAATAAAGGTGTTTGTTTAACACTTATCTTTTGAAACACTGTTTAAAGAGAAGAGAGCAGAGTCTTGCGAATACAACTTTTAAAGACTTTTAAACAACAGAAACATTAGGTCTCAACTGGCAGGATTTGAATTTTCAGTTATGTCATTGGTAGATCAACCTATGCACTGATGTTGTCTCTATTCCACTCTCCTTAGATCTGGAAAACTTTAGGCACCTAGACATCAATACTCTTTTTTTATAAAGGTACTAAAAGAGGAACAAGTCCTGAGGCAGTGATTTACAAGAATGAATATTTCAGCGGTTGGCTTCTAACATACATTACAGCTCTATGCCAGCTAGAAAAAGCTATTTGTACTGACAAGAAGGTCTACTCCACTTTTCATTGTGAGGATTCAAGAGGAGATTTTTACCTTTAACCAGATTCAAGACCCCTGAATTACCAGAAAAACTAATTTAAGTTCAGAAAGAAAGAGTGGTGGAAGGGAAATAGGAGCATAAATTCTAATCTGAATTCAGAGGCAAAGAGCTTGGCTCCTATGTGTAAGGCCAATGTGCATGGGAAGAGTAAGTTCAGGTAATTTACTAATTACAGTTGCAAATTTTACAGAAGAAAAAGAATTGCAGAATATGGTCTTTTAGCTGCATATACACTCCACACACAGCTGGGTAATAAAGTTTCCCTTATTAAAGGTCATTTGAAAGAAATAAAATACATTCCTTTTCTTTGTCAGAGGGTAATTTACCTGCCAGCACTGTATTTGAATTATAGATTGCAATTATTTCCCATTGTATAGCTGAGATTATAGGGTACAAAGCTTAAAGTCTTGGTGCTTCAGATATAGGACTACCTCCCTCTTTTTTTTTTTTGAAGGGAGGTGATTTCATGACACTATGGTTAATTCATGGTAATCGGACAATAACAATCCTTGTGTTTTAAAAAAACAAGTAAAAGTAACAAGAAACTTTAAAAAGGTGCTCTATTGCACTGATTCCATATTCCACTAACTCTTACAGCCAGCAGAAATAATAAAAGGAATGTCAGTAGAAAATAACATTTAAGTTTTTAAAGTTCTCTTTAAATGCCTCTTGCTAGAATAGATATACATTTTTCAAACATCTCCATTTACATATAATAGCCACTTACTGTTGAGTTCACTCTGACAAAGCATGACTGCTTATGTGCAGTAAGAGCAATTCATATGACTAATTCAGAAATCACACAAACTTGCAATAAAACGAAGATGTCTATTTTTAGAATCATACCAACTAAACCAAAACCCAAGCCTACTCTTAAGTCAGGTTTAGAAGTAGCTCATGTTCTTCAGCAATGCTGAACTTCAAAATAGAAGTGATTTAGTCTGTCCCAGCATGCCCAGCTTTTGTTGCTGCAGGAGAAACTACAGCCTGCTGCAGTGACCCCACTTCACTAGTTTGCAACTTTAGAATTATTGTACAGCTTTACTGAAACAGGTCATGGTTTTCAGTGTGTATATAATCACAGCAACATTGCCCTGTTTCATTTTTTCCTTTTCAGGAATGTGAAACTAAAGTTGTTGCTCTATCAAAACACCAACAAGTAAGACGCTTTCAAACATACAAATACATTCCAACAAGTAAAAAAGTACCAGAGGGCAAGGAGCTCTTCTGATAAGAGAAATAGCACAAACCTGAGCCAAGCTTGTAGCCTGTGCCCCAGCATGTGTAAGCTATAGGAAAGGAAAACCAACGAAACTCACCAGTTAAGTGAGCAACTTAAAGGGACACCCAAGCACTAAACGTCTCTCCAGACTGCTCAGTGACTAAGAGGAACACAGCCCGAGGTATCTGCTCTCCCTGCCCGGCACTTTCGCCTTCCGCTGCGGAGCGAGGAGGCCCCGGAGCCGCCCGCTTTGCGGGAAGGAGCCGAGGTGCCTTTTTCCCCCCCCGACCTGAGGAGGCCCTGACCGCGCCGCTGCCGCTCACCGCGGCCACCTGACAGCGCTCGGCTCCGACGTTAGGACGAGCTAAAAATAATACACATCCGGGCCTACGCTTCCCAGGCCCGGGCGTGCCCCCCGGGCCGCCCTCCCGGGGCTCAGCAGCCAGCGCGGGGCGGTCCGGGCCCAGGGGCCTCACACCAGGCAGCCCCACCTCGGCCGGTGCCCCCACACCAAAGGCCCCAAACCACCCGCGAGCGCCGGGGGTCAGAGAGCTGCGGGAAGGACAGGGAGAAGGACAAGCCCTCGCCCCACTGCGCCCCAGCCTCGGGACGAGAGAATACAGGTCCCCCCCCCCGGCAGGGCTGGACCCTCCCCGGCAGGGAAGGGAAGGGGCCCCCTCCACCTTCCCCACACGGCGAGGCCCGAGGCCACGCTCCCCTGCGGCGGAGCTACCAGCAGCCCCCACAACTCCCCTGCCCGCCCTACCCCACCACCCCTCAGCCAAGTCCAATGCTGGAAAGAGTTTTAAGCTCCTAACGTGGCGCAGCCCCGAAGATCGAGCCAGGCCCTGCGCAAACAGACGAGCGGAGCCCCCCCCAGCGCACACCCATACGCTCGCCCTTGCTCCGCCGTGAGGCGCACACCAAGATGGGAAAGCGAGCGGCGAGGCATGGCAGAACACCTCACCTCCCCCCCGGCCCACGGAGCCCCCGAAGCTCTCGAGTGGGCTTCGCCGCCGCGCCGGAAGCGCCTGTGAGAAGGAAGCGTCCGCCGCGGTTACCGCACACCAGGCGTTGTCCGGAACTAACCGGCAGCCGCGCGGGGCCCTGGGCTTCGTAGTCCACCCACCAGCGACTACAAGCCCCACAATGCAACGCGGCGCCGGACCGAGAGGGCGGAGACGGGCGGAGGAGCAGAAGGCGAAAGCGTCCAATCGAAGCGCGGGGTCGGCTGGGAGGGCGCGGCCTCGGCGGGGCAGTGAGACTACACCGGCAGCGGCAGCGGCGGGGGTAGCACAGCTGCGGCGGAGCGCGGAGCGGAGGGTCCGGCGGTGGGCACCGGGCGGGGGGTGTGGTCAGCGGCGCTGGGCTGGTGAGTGCGCTTGTCCCGTGACTGCTGGCGGTGAACGTGTAGGACAGCGGCTTCGGTTTTATCTCCTTGATGAAGTGGAGGTTCCTTCTTGCTCCGTTTCGGCACGCGTGTCCCGGTGGCGGGAGCTAGCGGAGCGCGCGCCGTCACGCTCGCGCGTTCGGGGGCTGCCGGCACGCCCTGGGCTCGCGCCGCCCGCTCAGTTAGTGCCTGAGGGGAGGGCGGCGGGTTTTGGGGGGGGGGGTTAAAAAAGAGTGAGGAGGAGGGGGTGGGGGGTGAGGGGGAAAAGAAGCCCCC
>JAAGNO010001648.1:0-13220 GCA_033439905.1 Ceryle rudis
AAAGTTTTCATATATATGTGCAGTGGGATATACGTGCCTGGGATGCTGGGTCTTTTTCAGACCTAAGTTCTGGTTCAATATTCATATTTTCATGGTGCAGAGAAGTTTAGGACATGGTCAGGTTATCATGGGTGCAACATGGCAACTGTATAGAATGAATATTGGCGTTTCTTCTTTGTTGACTTCTGTGTGCTAGCCTATTAGCTGTAATTAAAAACAAAACAACAAAAAAAAATGAACACACCCCAAAAGCCAAACGCATTTTTATTTAATTTTTCAAGTAAGTCATGGATCAAATATGAATGTAAACACTAATTCTGAAGAAATCCACTGTATTGAAGACTGATTGATTTGTCTCGGTGACAGCTCTCAAGATAAGCACTGTGCAGAAGTTATAGAAGTACTTAGTGTTGTGGCTGATGGGCAAACAGACCTTCTGTAGAAAAAGACAGAATGACCATTTCTTTCTCACATTTGGGTTTTTCTTTTTTTTTTTTTTCCTTAAAAGAAATATTGAGAATTGTGACTATTTATGCTCCTCAACTCCTTTTAAAAATTTTCTGCCTTCTTCTGGTCACTTTTTGTTAACCCAGTAGTTTAAGAAGAAAACTCCTCGCCTTCTATTTTGCGTTCTCCTAAAAATGTAATGTGTGCCGTAGAACTCCATTTTACTCGGAACTCTAAGGCACATTCTTGTAAATGTAATATATACTCTTTGAGATATTTATATTCATAACTCTGGCTGCATTTTCTGCTTTGTTTTGCTTGCATGGGTAAGAGTTGTGATGGATTCGTTCACCCTAGATGATATTTATTCCTTTTACTTCATTACACATAATCCACCTGTGCTAGATCTTAAGGTCTGTGTGCACTTTGTACTCTACTAGGGAGCTTATCAGCTTCTCTGCAGGCAACTCAATTTGAATTTTAAAACTGAAAATGAATGAATTTGTGCTGCTTCTTGAGCTCCTGCACAAAGCTACTCTTGCACTGTCCTATTGGTGTGATAACTGGAGGATATCAAGCTTGCAGGTTGTTGTTGTTGATTTTGGCTGAAGGGTTTATGATTTCATTCTGATCAGCAGCTACTTTTATTATTTTTTCTGCACCTCCTTCCCCGCCCCGTTCCCTTTCCCCTTATGAGGAAGTCTGAGATTTGTTGGCTAGGATAAAGATGTCAGGAAGAACAAGAGCAACTGGTACTTTTAATTCCAGACAGAATTGAAGTTCAGGCCCAAATGTACAAATAGTGTGCATGTAAATCAGTCACTTCATTATTGTGCAAGACAAATGTCATGCTTGGCTTCCTAATCAGGTAGGTGTTTAAGAAATTGATGAGCATCATCAAAATTTCTTCTTGGTAGCTTGCATTTCTGAACCTTCTCTTCTGGCACATCTGAAGTCATGATAAAATCAGATTTTGAAAATCAAGTCAAATTCAATTTATTAATGCATTAAATTTTTAAATTTATCAGTGTACTGTAATCCACTCAAGCTAATCATCATTTAAACATCTTAAGTATTGTATATATTCTTGCATTCTACAGCATATAGCGGAGATATACCTTTCCTGATAAATGAGCTGTTTCAAGAAAGGAATAATTAATCAAACCAGTACATACAATTCCTTAGTATGTTGATATCCTCTGCCTGACCTAATTGTATGTAAAGTATATGACTTAATTGAACTCAGATATTTTCTTGCCTGACAATAATATTCATGTTACGTTGTCCTCGTTAAGGAGTTGAATTGTTTTTTTAATATATATATATTCTAAGCAAACACTACTAATTTATTCTGATCTTTAATTTCATAAGTTTAAGGCTACAGAGACAGTAATAGAAGGTAGGTCTTGATAGTGTTTCTTTGCGGGTTGGGTTTGGGGTGGCTTTTTTGTTTGTTTTCCAAGGGTGTCTAACTTGCTAGCTAATCGTCCAGAACTTGGGTTTGTATTCTTGAGGAACTGGAATACTGGTACTTCCTTTTCTACTCTGATGGACTTCTTAGCCATTAGATCTACGATCTAGTAACTGAGCTGGTAGCTTTATCTTCATCATGTGGTTTCTTGTACCACTGGTCCTCACTGCATGTCAGTCAAATAGGCCATATATTTGGGTCATCCTTTTCTGTAAGTACAGACTCACAGAATAGTTGGAAGGGACCTTTAAAGATTGTCTAGTCCCCCTAGAGACTAGGGATATCTTTCACTATATCAGGTTGCTCAAAGCCCCATCCAACCTAAACCTTGAACACTTCCCACAACTTCTCTCACCAACTTCATCTCCCCACCCTTTCAATATTGAAAGATGTATTTGTAAACTATTGCTCCTCATGTGGACTGGAGGATACCTTTCTTCCTACAGAAATTGTAAGTAATGTAGAGAAGGATGATGTTGAACCAGAAAATTTTCTTTAGTCCCTTATTTTGATTTTTCTGGTCAAGAAAGACATTTTTATTAACTCTTAGGAGACACTTTATAAAATGATGGGCAGAGACAAACAGGGAGAAGACAGACTATGAGAAATTAAATGTGCATAGTTAGCTGGCAGTTCATTTCATAGCAAATTTAAATATCTTGATGAAATACAGAGGTAGAGATAATTGCCTTTTTTTTTTTTATAGAAGTGATTTTATCTTCACATAGTCTGTCCAGTATGCTTTGACACTGTAAAATTCATGGCTTTATATTTCCAGTTTTCTCAAATAGCATAGCCATTATTTTTAAATACATTTTTATTTTTATATTTATATTCTTTCTATTTATTCTTTAACACATCTAAATCTGTATTAAATGCACATCTGTCTGTGACCTAAGCTACTTATCATGAAGGATAACTTAATTATGTTTCATTGGAATTAATGGAGTTAATGCAACTATTTCCTTACCTGTACTTGTAGGAAAGGTGAAAGAAAGAAGACATTCCTTAACAATTATGATCAATTCAATTATGATCAAGATGTCCCTGCTTGTGTACGGAGGTTGGACCAGATGACCTCTAGAGGTCCCTTCCAGCCTAAAACATTCTATGATTCTAAATTCTTTCTCACACAAACATGCTGCTTTTGTTTCTTGACCCAAGATTCGAGCTACTATGGACATAGTTTTGGTTTGTTTTGTTTTTCCTCTTAATTTGATTTGTTTTCCTTCTTTTTCATCTTGGTGCTTCAATAATGTCTCTTTCGGTGATTTAACTTGGTTTACAGTCATGGATACACTTGCACATGATGAGAAGTGATCTTCCTTTTTTGTCACATCAAGAGGAAATCAAACAATATGAATGAATGGTTTACTCATTTGATGGTGCCCTTTTAAACTTCTTGAAAGTTTGTGTATATTTCTTACTGGTTTAGTCCCATCAATGTATTTGAAGGTGTAGCTGGATTTTTTTGTTTTGTTTTTCCCCCTTCTCATTTGAAACCATACCTTTCTATTTGAGCTTCAAGTAATAGCTGTCTTGTTCTGGGTTTGTCTTTTACATTTCAAGAAAATTAAAAGATGCAAAATGATAGTAGAGAGATCAGTTGGATTACTTTCATGTTAGTGCCTAAAAGAGGCTTTATGTATGGCATCTATTTCATCTTAAGTTGCTAATGATTTGAAGGAATCTGCAGTAAGTGAAGGAACTTCATTAGCCTGTCGGTGTACCGCTACTAAGTGATGGAATGCCTTCCCTTCTGTACAGCTTAATTTTGTGGAGAAGATAAATTGCAGGGTGCATTTTGTCATGTTGTGTTTTCATGTTAGTTGATTGTAATTATTGTTCATGGGGTTACTGAAGTTAATTTCTATATGGAAGAGATATGTAATTTTCCTAGCTATATAATGCAAAACATGTTCAACTGTCACTAATACATTTAAGTTTCATTAGAGTGAATTGTTTATCCTGATTAGACAGAACCATAGCATGCCTGTAAGCAAAGCAGAGAGGTTATAGGATGTGCTTATTGCAATGCACTCTGCATTGACACAACTTTTAAATTTAAATCTTCTTTGAAAGTGAAGAGAAGGATGAATCTGATTTCTGCTTTTCCCAATGCACTCATGTTTATCACCTGAAGAGACAACACATGTTTTTGTCTGAAAAAAGCAAGCATCCTTATTCGGAGGATATTCGAATAAGAGGGACTCATTTCAGTATCCCTTGGTAGCTTCTAGGGGCTGACATGAACAACTGTGGACATATGTTGGACTATATGACGTTAGCTTTTTTTAGAAGCCTAGCAGTTATCTAGATTTTGTAGTTGCCTTTGTGATGAGTTAGTTTTATGAGAGTTCTTCCTGCCTGGTGAGTAGAAAGTGAGAAGAAAGTTATTAAAGGAAACGCTGTTTCTCTTTTTCTATAGATCACATTTTCATTAAAAAGAACTGGATTTCTATCATTTTGTAACAAGATCTTTGAATGCAGTTTTCACTGGCACAAAATGTAGTAGAGCTATATAGTTTGTTGATGTTTTCTGTTAACAGAGAAATCTCCACAGGCTCTTCAAATGTCACATGCTACACGTGCTTCTTAAACAGCAGGCCAAGGGAGAGGGTCAGATCTTATAATCTCCTTTTTTATGGACCCATGTTTAATATCACTGGTTCCTAGTTATTTTTTATTTTAGCAGTGAGGCATTTTGGCTGATTGGTGGGACACCACAGTGGAAAATTAAATGCCTCTTTTAAAAGAAAATAGGCCTTTATTTCTCAAGAACATTGATGTAATGAATTAGAAAGTCTGCTTTGGTCAGAATAATTACAAATATTACTTGTCCGTATCTGTCAACCTTAGACTCATTATACTTGCACTGTACTTATCAACAAAGAGCTTTTCAGTCATTTCTCTTTGCAGTATCATTGTGTTGACTCTGCTTCTCGTTATAGACCTATTTCTTCTTCATTAGGCATGCAATGGCACTGAAAATAAATCCGTGTTAAAACTTAGAGCTCTTTGGTGTCAAACATTAACTTTCAGGAAAACCACATGCATAGAGTTTAACCAGTGGGTGAACTTCTTAAATATTAGCCAGCATTCCCCTCTGTCTTTCCTTAGCCCTATCCAAAATCATGAAGTCATGAGCTATATTTCCGTAGTTTTTCAAGTTCTATGGGGGAATACACCTTTGAAAAATACACTTTAAGACTGTAGGATTTTAAACATCTGTAGCATTGTCCTTTAATTGTGCGCAATTTGTGTTGTGGGATTTTGTTGGGGGGGTTTTTGCATTGTCTTAAATTACCATAGTAAATTATAACAACAGAAGCGCTTTATCATTTTTGAATGAAGAAAAGCCCTATTTTTATCTTTAAAGAAAGGTTGCATATGCATAAATGAGTAATTTATTTAAATGTTTTGTGTATGAACTACACAGAGTAATAGTCTACTCTGGGGAAAGATCAGGGTAAATAAGAGCAGCTAATAACACCACTTACAACTCCTGGATCCTATTATGAAGCAACTCGGCATTAGTTATTACTAATTTGACATAATGAAGAAGTGGTAGAGATAGATTCTTTGTGTTTAAATGGTTAACTATGCTTTGTTTTTAAGAGAAGAGGAAGGAAATTGTCTCCTTTTTACAAAATTCAGTTACTTAAATGCATATTGCTTGTGTATACACTCTACAGAGATTTTTTTATTACAAAATAATGCTGTTCACCTAAGAGATGACATTGTGCTTCCTGTTGAATTCCTTTTTTGTTGTTGTTGTGTTTGCTGGTTGGTTGGTTGGTTTTTTGGGGGGTTTTTTGAGTTTTTTTTTATCCCCAAGTAACTGGAAGCTCTTCAGCTATTGCTTCAATGAGATAGGAATGCTGTTATCTACTACAGAGGTCAGTGTTAAGAGAAGCTTTCATGAGAAAACCAATGGATTTCAACAGTGATGCCTAATTAATTGATTACATGCATCTAAATGACTCTCCATCCTGTCCATAGAGCACAGTGCATACCTAATCTTCCAAAGTTTCCTATTGATATCCATTAGGTCAGGTTTTCTTTCAAACCCCCACCATTAGTAGTTCATGTTTAGTTACCAAAGCAAGGAGTTACTCCCAGCAGGCATATCTCAAATTTGGAAAAATGCCATAGTTACAGACACTTGCTTGTTTTCCAGTGCTTGAAAGAATGCTAGAATTAGATCTGCTTTTAAGTATACAAAGGTTGCTGTGATTACTGGATCTTTTCAGTAGCATATCCATCGTAGATTTCTACTTTAAACTAGCATGGACTTTCTCCAAGGAGGAGGTGGTCTTACTCATCACTGTATTTCCTAATTTATCCATGCAGAGTAGCAATCTGTCCTTACCTCTGAGCAAAGATTTAGTGGTGGATGATTGACATGAAAGTTCCCATTATTGCAAGATTTCCTGTCTCTTCCAAAATATGTTACAAATTTTCATAGGAATTTAAAGCTCTGCTATATTTGTCTAGTGAGAACTGTATATTTTACAATGCATTACCCCTGCCATTTCATTAATTTTGGGACTGAATCCCCCAAAATGTAGATTCAGTGAGTAAGATTCTACTGAGGTCCATTTTGGTGAAAGCGTGTCGATGGATTTAGTTATGCAAGTTTGTAAGAAGCTGAAAACTGAGAGTGCAACATCTATTCTTAAATACTGCTTCCATGATTAACACTGATTTCTGAATCTGCAAGATTACATAAGAGGGCAAATACTAGTAAACACATTGTTACCTCTTATGTATATATTCTCACACTCCTAAATCACGTCTTTTCCACTGATTCTGACAGTTTATTCTGACACTAAATTAAGAAAATTACTTGTGGGATAATTAATTTTACACCTTTTTTTAAATGGTAATACTGGAAAATATTTTTCCACTAATCAAATTATACTCACAAAAAGCAGCGTTCTGGACTGTGATGTGAGTTAAAATGGATCCTTGGTGGTGATGAAAACCAGACAGACTAAAAAAGTTCCTATCCCCCTAAATATATCCAAGAAACTTAGGTAAAAAAAGTGTGTTGAAAAAGAAGTACTGAATTGTTGCAACCTCTTGCAGTACAACTGGCATAAAGCTGTATATTCAAGATTGGCAAGACAATTGTCTGAATGTGGCATTATCTGATGACACTCAGTAAACCTTTACACATAAAAAGATATGAAGAAATGCTTCATCGCTTCCCTTGGATGGTGGTTTGTTTTTTTTTTCTCAGTGTGACCATGATTAATGTGCTCAACTAACTTTTCTTACATCAGAAAACATAAAGACTACAGGGAAGATAGGTGTGGGCAAACACAGGAGTACCTAAAAAAATATACAGACTTTTCCTAGCACTCTTGGCTTTTATTAAAGATCACAAAATTTAATTTGGCTTTCTATATGGTAGTATCTGTGCTTGAGAAATCTATAGTCTTGACTGAACTGGGCAAAAGTCAATTTTATAAATGGAAACCATTTCTTTAACAAGACTAAGAGTAAAAGTGGGCAGGAACTATTCTGTGGGACTGGCTTGTGTTTACCAAGCTGGCTGCCACTTCCCATTAGTTACAGAAATATTTATTGCTTACCCTGTTCTCAGTTGCATGTAAGATTGGGTTGAAATTTTCAGTGTCAGGTGTTCAGAGTTTTAATTGTCCTTAGCATGAGGAAAAAAGTCAGCCAAAAGATTTTAGAGAGCAAGGACTAAGGGATATATATTTTGTCTGCATCAAAAATGCAGAAACAGCATGATGTCCCTAAGCTTTCAAGCAATGACTTGACTCTTTGCAAGGAATTTGCATCAAGGGAGTGGCTTTTTCTATTCCACCGAGAATTCTCTTGGAGTTGTAAGCCTTTGAAATATCATATCTCAGCAGAGGCTTATTAATAACTCAAAGTCTAATTCCCTATAGATTCTGTCTGTGTTAACACGTTGCTGACCAATACTGTAAGAGGCTGAGCAGATCTTTATTGCTGTCAGTCTGGACTGTTAAAAGAGGTTTCCATCTGGACGCTGGAACTGAGTAGGACACATGTGTGTCCCTGTGCTCTTCATCTCTTCATAGTCTGGTAGTTTACTGGCATCATGGCAAGGGAGTGAAAAAAGGCAGATGAAGTTGGAAAATGGGAAAAAAACTTGGCAGAGAGTCTGTATGAGGGAAAAAACGGAGACTGAAGGCCAGTTCAAGAGTGTAGGTTGAATAGGATCTGGAAAGCAGCAAGACAGAGGAGCTGAGGGTAGGGGCTGAAAATAGCTTGGCAAGAGCCAAGGGGAGCAGGGTCTGCTAAGAGAAAAAGAGAGAAAAAGGGTTATAGAGCTGGGGCAGATAGCAAAAAAGAGACTAGAAAGAGGAACCTTGTGTGATAAGTAGGGCCATGAAGATTAGAGTATCTGCCATAAGAGGAGAGGCTGAGAGAGCTGACGCTGTTTAGTCCAGAGAAGAGAAGTTTCAAGTCGATCTTATTCATGTGTACAGATACCTGATGTGGGGATTAAAGAAGGTAGTATCAGGCTCTTTTTAGTAGTGTGCATTAGAAGTGCAAGAGACAGTGGGCACAAACTGCAATAAGGGAAATACGTGAGAAGAACTTTACTGTGAGAGTGGTTGAATGTTGGATAAGGTTACCCAGAGGGGCTGTGGAGTCACCATCCCTGGAGATATTCAACACCTGACTGGACAGTGCCCTGAGCACCCTGTTCCAGGATCCACGTTAGCTAGAGAGGTTGGCCTCAAAAATCTCCAGAGGTGTCTTCCAACTTGAGCTGTTGTATGGTTCTGCAAGTAGGGCAGACTGGAAGACGAGCACTACGATGAGAAGCCTGGAGTCAAAACAAAAGAGTCTATGTGGGAGAAGTAATACTGGCAAGAAGAGTGAAGCCAGGGGAAAATTAGATGTGGGTCATGGACAGCCTAGAGGATAGATAAGAAAGGATCAGATTTAGAGAAAGCTGAGAAGTGAGCCTGAAATGTAGTCCAGGATCACTGCATGTCACTATTTTTTAAACGCCAGCATAAAACAGCAAAACTGACAACAAAGTATGTCATCCCTCCAAAGCGATGTTCTGTGTATCTGCACTAGGTTGTCAATCCCTCTCTGTTGCCTCAAAGCTGCAGGTGTCTCTGCTGGGGACTTGAAAGCTCAAAAAGCTACTTATGATTCTGGTGGATATCTGCATAACAGTACAAATTGTTTTGTGAAGGAAAAGAAGTTGTACACAAGTGTCAAAGTCAAGCCGTCATTAGTTAGGAAGTGCCAGGTTTTGATTGCTAGTGCAATCTCTTATTTGTTCCTCTTCAGGGTACATGCCAGGATAATGTGCAATTGTCTCATTAGCAGTAATCTTTAGCTCATTCAGTGGAGAGGATGATTGTGCTCTGGGGTGTCTCGTAAAGAATCAGTTATTTAATAAAGGGGTCTCTTGGCAGTAAGACCCTTGCTGGATTTGTAGAAAGTTGGAACTCATTGGCAAACAAGGCAAAATACTTCAGAAAGAGGGGAAAAAAAAATTAAAAATCCCTTTTTGATGAAGGAAATTAACTCTGCTCTCAAAAACCTGGATTCTCTGGAAATTTTGGAGTGATTCTATGTAGGTCTCATTAAACCAGATATTTCACAAGTGGCCATTGATAGAATTTAATCTGGGCCCCTGCACTGGGGTCCCAGAGAGCAACCTACAGAGCTACTCAGTTTTCTCAGCTACAGCTGGAGTCAATGAGAACTTTACCCTGCAAACTATTTAGGAATAGTAACACTGCTGTATTTGTGATGGCCAGTAATATAGGGAGGTAGCTTTATTGGAGAAAACGATATAATTTATTAGACCCAGTGGTACACCTGGAAAAAAAAGCAAGCAAACTTTAGGGCATCCAGGCACATGCTGAGAATGAATGACTCTGTCAGCAGAACAGCCTTTGGACTGTGTGCAGCTCGCCAGGCTGTGCAAGAGGCATGGCTCAGCCTCTCCTGGGGTGGGGGAGGTGTATGCTGGGGAGACAGGAGTTCTTGATGTAGAAAATGAATAATTTTGCTCTAGCATGTGCAACACACTATTGATAGGGTTAGTTATGTGCCTGTGTGACTGAAAAATGTGAAGATAATGCATAGTTATCTGCTTTGGCATATGGAAGGAAATAATAGGCGGTAAGCAGTTTAAGCATCAAATTCAGCTAATAATTACCAAGATGTCTAAGCAGAGAATGCGGTTCAATTCTAAGCTCAGTAACTTTTCCTGAATTCATTTACAGTTTTTAACAATATGAAAAAATTCCCATATGGTGATTGGTAATGAAAAGTCATCTGCTTTTACTTGAGCTACTTGTGTGTACTCTTTGAGTGTATTTAAATGGAACCTTTGGCTCTATCCATGCCATGCTATTTTTGCCAGTATCTTCCCTGAATCTCCAGTTTCAGGCTAGTTTTCTTTTTTTCTCCTTTTGAATTAGTGTTCAGACCGTTGCCTTTTTCTCTTTCTCAGCTGCCTCTGAGCATTCATAGTCCTTGGCAGATTGCCCAGCAGTGCTTGTCCTCTCCAAATACTATTTGCGTGCTTTTAAAGTGACACTTGCTTGAGAAAAAGGGAAAACTAGTATCAAAATAAATATCAAGATCAATACAGGCATAGCTAGAATGTTAGATCTTGAGCCTATAGCTCTTGCTGATATATTTTTGATACTAAATGAAATCCTCTTAATTTTTTAAATCCTTGCTGAAAAAGTCAGTGTGTCTGACTTCAGTTGTTGTTTCTCTAGAGAAAGTTGGATGTTTTAGCAAGTTGCCTTTACACAGGGAACCTCAAGCAATGGGGAGAGACAGCTATGGTCTAGGGCTTTGATTTACACCCAGGCATCCCTTCAACTTTTTTTAAGTTACTTGCTGTCCTCTTTATTAATTGCATCATTTGAGTTAATTGTAAGTGATTCAAATTAAGTGTAGTTAATTTTCTCTTAATTTCTATAGAGACATCATTTGCATATCTGAAGAAGTTTTTGAAGGTATGTGAGGTGTCTACAGCATACACAGAAACAGCATCTGCATACATAGGGTCCCAAGCTGTGAGGCATTGCCCAGCCCTATCAGGGGGTTCCCCACCACTCCCAACCCACAGGGTTAGACTCCCCAACACCCTTACGTGACCACTGGTAGCTTTTTGTTGACTTTTGTCAAAGACAGCATTCCCCATCCTGTCTTTTCCTAGTCCCTTTCCTGCTCCTGGAAGAAGGAGGACAGATGTGTGTTTCAACAGACCTCCAGCCCCATGCATTGCCTTTCTGCCTGGAAAGTATGATGGTGTATTGCAGCTGCTTCCCAGAAGCGGAGAAGCTTAAGAAATACAGGATCTCCACTGGAAATGAAGGAGACACCACATGCCTTCTGCTTTCCAAGCAGAAAGTGTACTTGTAGTCCTGATCTAAGCAAGGTTCTGGTTTTTGCATCCCTTTTCTAGGTATTATGGACAGAAGAGAACTCAGTGCTGTTTCTGTCTAGGGAATTCAGTAGATATTTTTCATCAACCAGGGGATTTGCAGGGTAGTTGCAAACTAAAGTACGTTTCTCTAAATTCCTTTCTTGGGATTTTGAGTTGAATTTTTTAGAAAAATCTACCTTTATGTTACAAGAACATCTCAACTTCTGTCCAGCATAAGGGTGCTGCTGATTTTCCACAAGCTGTATTTGCATCTGTCACGTCAAAAATACCATTATTTCCCTGACAGGCAGTCTTGTAGGGTAGAGATGATCACAAGCTGTAGCTGTGCCAGTGTTTCTCAGGCTTCCAGGGCCAACCCAGTTATATTCCCTGTGCCTGTGCAGCTGCTGTCCAGCCACCACCACACCAGGCTGGAAACATTGTCCCAGTTATTTGAACTTGATCACCAGCAGAGTTCAACTGTGAGTTCAGGATTAATGTTCAAGCAGCAGAGGAAATTTTTAGGCAGCTTTAGGAAAGGTCAGCAGTTTTGAGCAGTGTGGAAAATAACCAGCTGTGAAGATGGAGAAATAAGATGGGGCTCACTTTATTGTACCAGGTTATAAATTGATTTCTATGAGATGACAGCTATCCCCATGCCTGCATGAATTTTTAAGCATATTTCTTACCTACTGTTAGTTTTAATGATATACTGATACAAAGGGGGTTTTTAACAAGTAAATTTTTCTTTAATTAAAGCTCAGGCTTTTTCTCCAAAGTAAAAAGAAGTGAGGATATGTCCATATGTGTGAACATATTACCTGTTAAAATAATTACTTAAATGTGCCAATGATAAGAAGCTCCCTTAAGTTCTGATTTTACTTTTTTTTTTTTTTTTTTTACCTGGGGACACCTTCTCTTGCAGTGCTGTGTTAGCAGCAGTGCTTTGGTTCTTACTGTAATGGCTCCGTATTTGCAACAGAAACCCAGAGAAGTAATCTTAGGGACACTGAAAGTTTCATTAGAAGTTTCAGGGTAATTTAGGCTGCTCATCTCCAAAATATGCATGCACAGCACCATTTTCTTCTCCCCCTTTTATTAAAGCAATTTCCAGGAAAATCATGCCACATGTTTCAGTAAGTTGTTTTATTTTCCTTATTTTATTTTTCCTAGACTCACTGTAGCTGGACACAGTGTGCTAGTGACAAGGTGGCTGCAGATGCAGGCAGAGTAAGAAGCTGTGTAAAATGTCTGAAAACCTGGTGTGGTTGTGGATTTACTGTCCTCATTCCCACATCTGCTTCAGTTACTATCCAAGGCTGGGAGCATGAGTTGTGCTAATGAGGGGAACCTCAACTTGCCTCCAGCTCTTGTCCTTTCTCCCTTCTAGACAGAGAGCAGAGGGAGACGGGTCATAGTCTGCTTTTCCTTTCTCCCACCTTGCTCCTGTTTTTGGTACCATTGGGAGTCAGAGTGAGACTGAAGTTAGCTTGTTTGGGCTGGGAGATGCATTTATCAAGACAGTAAGCTCTAGGAGGGCTAAAGAGACTAGCTGTGAGGGGCAAGGGACGTGTTCTCATCAGAGATCACTTCCAAGGAATGCCTCCACCACTTCAGCAAGGGCAATGCGAGTTGCATCTCCTTTTATCCTCAGAGAACAGCAAAATTCAATTCTGCCTGCAGTTCTGCAATGTTTTCAAGCAGCCTTAGCTAGACAGTACTGATAAGTGCTTTAGAAAGACTAGAAGGGACAGAGCAAGCTCGGTGCCAAAGCTGTGATGTGTTTTGTACATTGTGGATATACAGCTCAACATTTTGCATGGATTCTTTATCTTTACATGTTCAAAAGCAGCAGTCATTAACCTGAGGAAATGCTTGGGCAGC
>JAAGNO010001648.1:13320-29914 GCA_033439905.1 Ceryle rudis
GTACTGTCACTCCCTCCACCTCCCAACCGGCCAGCTTCCTCCCTTTCTCCTGGGTCTTCACTCCAGATGTTCTTGTTGCTGACAAACGATGCCCTTGCCTCTACTGGCAACACCCCGTTGGTTCGTGTGGCTGTTATCTGGCATGGACAGGCTGGGGAGATGCCAGATAACTGCCTTCTCAGCTTGTCGAGCTGCTGCAAAATCTGGTCTCGTGTATAAGTGTGTCGTTTCCTTGTGGGACACATAAACAGTGACTTAGTTCTGCCCAAGCGCCAGGATAGCATTTGTGAAAGCTATTAAAAAGTTTGTAGATGTCAAGTAAATGTATATGATTAAATAAGTGATTCAACTAGTATAATTAACAGATGGCAAGAGCAATTATATATTCATATTGCAGGCCAACAACATTTGGTAGATATAATTACTTTACAGGTGTTAACTGCCCTTTATCATGAAATGAGGTGTCTCTAAACACTAGAGGTACTCTGCAAAGTAACTTGTGGTTATGAACTTACAAGAAGGTTAACGGCTCTCCTTTTGCATATGAAATTGGAAAGCTAAATTCAGCTCTTCAGTCTGATAACGAACCTAAGAAAGTGGAGAGAAAGAGATGAGCAGGTGTTATATAATCTGATTTCTGGAAAAAGCCACCAAACGTTACAATGGCTTTAAAATTCACTTTGACATCTGAGAGATGCAAAGTCCAAAAATGCAGGCATTCAGGGAGGAAGAGACAGCTGGTAGGAAGAACTCCTTTGATTTCTTCAAAATTACTTTTTTTTTTATTATTATTTCATATTTAGAAGAGTAGATTGCATGTAATTTGGATTGGATTCTAGTACAGATTGTGATGACTTGTGGCCAGAAGAGCAAAAATGAGTAAGTAGTTTGTAAGTTTATGCTCATTTTGTAACTAATTTTTTTTTTAATAGAACCAAAAAGTGTTAACTCACTGTAAGCTTTACATAATACAGTTTACCAAAGATCATAAGTCACATATGCTGAACAATTCCAGAAGCAATAAATTGTATTTTTTGAAGGTTCTTTGTTTTATGCCTTACATTTTACATTTGCATTAAACAAAAAGAACTAAAAGTATCTATGGAAAATTAAATACTTTTCATTGGCAGATGAATGGGAAGTTAATAAAATTTTACCACTTCCACAGATAGTGGACATAAGGTATACAATCAAGAGCAAAGGCTGACCCTTAATATTCACTTTTCTTGATACTTGGTACCTAGAACTATGAAAACCGAAGATTTATTTCAATGTTATCATTTCAGTATTGTATGGCTTTGATTGAGGCATATAGATTTGTAACCTAATTTATTTCTGTTTGGCTTCAAAGATTGCTATTTATTATACAATTTAACATCTTGAACACTAGCTTACAAGATCTCACTTAGTATGTCCACACTGAAAGTCATACATTTATACACAGTGTATCTTCTTGTGTTGATGCTGGTCCTGGTTTTCAGCTGTGTCTGTCAGGGGACACAGCAGTGGTTTGCTACAAGGTTCTACGAGATGCATGTTAGAGGTGAGGGAGAAGAAATTACATCAAAGGTGGGAAGGAAATGAATCTAGGAACTTCTTTCTGGTACAAACTGAAACGGAGTGGGAAACCTTCATGCTTGTAAGCACTACCAGCTGAATGCTGTAGCGCAGGTTACGTACATTTCTGCAGTACGGAAGCCTGCTACAATGCTTGCAAGAATTGGAGTGTCCTGGGTGGTGTGCAGCACTCTAGCTATGGGCTCTTCTGCCTGCGCTGGGCATGGTCTGGGTTGCACGGCCATAGTCACGTCCATCTCCATGGGTGCTTGAATCTTGGGACCTGGAGCATAAACAAGCCTTCCTAATCAATAAAATGTTTATCTCTTTCATAAGTTTTCCTGTAGTAAAAATGTCATATGCATTATTCTTGTTATGCAAAATCGTAGTAAATGGCAAAAGGTCAGCAGTAGCTGTCAAGATTATCAAAGAGTAATTGTAGCAGCTTCATGGCATATCAAATATGAAGGCTTTTATTTAATAATAGTTCACGTGGAGTAGCTGGGAAGTAAATACCAAATGCAAAACAAATGCTATGTGAAAGGAATGGAAGAGGTTTATTTTTTTCACTTTGTGGGTTTGTTGCTTTTGCTCACTCAATCATTTTGAGTCTTTCTATCGCCACAGCAGATGTTCCATCTCCTCCATCTCTGATTATGTATTTTTGACAGTCGTGATGTCTCTGAACGTGTGAGCTGATTATATCTTAATTTCTTTCTTTTATAACCTTCAGAATTTTTCCATTTTTATTCTGACTAAAGAGCATGGAAATGTACCATTTCAGACAAGACATTCTCTACTGAAGTCGTTTTATAAAGTTACATACTTCCAAACTGAAAGGCTGTCCTGAGCATACAGAATTAGATCTTGGAACACTTTTGACAAATGCTGCTTGACTTGCCAGTTGTGCATTGGAGGCAAACAGAATTGTTGATAGTTTGCTATATTCTTACAGAAGTTTCATATATACAAAGATAAAATAATGCTGCAGACTCGATCACATATGTCTGAGGGAAGAGATTTGTGTGTTATGTACTACAAAGCCTGAATGTATAGGGCAGTATGAAATAAAGGAAAAAATTACGATATTAATTGTAAAAAATAAAGCAAGGTGCATTCCAAAGTGCAGAGGAAAAAAAAATAAATATAAATATCCAACTTTTTCCTCCTTTTTTTTCTGTTTTCTTTTAAGAGAATATGAAATTAAGTATTTTGCTTGCTTTTTTAAATGCATTCATTTATTATCATAAGTGATAATAAACTGTTGAGGGCAGCTGGTTCATTATGCAGTGGGTATAAAGTAGAACTAACCAGTTAAAGCTTGGTTTAAGCAACTTTGATTGCTGTGTAGTAGGTGGAGATTCCTTGCAATAGAAAATAGCATTCAGCCTTTTACTTGTGGGGGATTATTGGGCTGGTATTCAGAGGCAGCACTAGATAACAGAACGTAACCAGTTGTAGAATTACAATATCAGGGCTTTAACAGTGATTTTATCAATTCTGACACTATTACAGGGAATTAGTGAATTTTCTGTAACAAATATTGATATGGAATGCTACATTTATGCTGTGTATTCTTGCTATTGCAAAATTTCTAACCTGCTTGTATATGTGAAAAAAAACCCAGTTTTACATTCTTTTTACAAAGTATTATTCTGTTCTATGTGTTTGGGATGAGAAAAAGAAGTCATTCTGGCATTTTCCTTATTTATTGAGTTACCCTGTGTATAGCACACCTGAGAAGGAAACTAACTGCACGATACTTGTACACAAAACCGGGGGTTGATATTGCCAGTGACAAATACAAAAGTGTATTGGAGGAGGCTTTCCCGGGATGTTTGATAAACACGAGACACATCTATTAAACAGCTGCAAGATACAGATGGAAATACATACCTCACTATAATATAGCAAGTAGTTGATTCTGAAATGTGATAATAGATGTGATAATAAGTGTTCAATATACTGATTGTCTATGGATTATCTCCAGAGGAATTATGAAAGCTACGTGTTTTAAAGGTTAGTTGTTTATCAGTATGTCAACAAATGAAGTTCAAAGCTGGGCTGGAAATAAAAGAAAAGAAAAATTAAAAGTACTTTTATATCATGTTATGCATTAGCCATAACCATAACTCACAGCATTTCGCTTGATGTGTTTGGAAAGTTTGTAGTGTGCTATTACAGGATTTTATCTTGATTTAACTGAAATTCAGCTTCTAGTGTAAAGTAGAATAGGGTGAAAAGTTGTGGAATTAAAATTTTGACAGTGTTAATTCAATTCAAACTGTGAAATTTCCTCTGCTGGTATTCTGTATTTAAGGCTTAGTTAGTTCATTATCTAATGTCTTAACCAAAAATAAATATATATATCTCAATTTAACACATTGGTTATTGTTTTATAGTATTCAATTGCAACAGTGAAGGAAAATTGATGAGGAGGAAATCCACTCCTTCATACAGCACAGGCCTAAGACTGTCTGGACCTGAGATATTCTCTCTCTGTTCATATGTCTCATTTTGATGTGGAAGGGCGGTGGGCAGATGGGAATGGGAGACTGGTGTCCCAGTCATAATTTTGGGTGGTGTTGCATCCCATCTGTTTTTGTCTGTACAAAACGTGAGTTCTTCGGAGATTCCCCATTCAGGTCAAAGCCTGGAAAACACAGAGAAGCAAGGAGAGGTCCTGGCACTGGTGGGAAAGAAGGTGGAGAGTCTCAAGTATATTAATCCTGATTTTTAAAATGCTTTTCCAATTGTTGTAAAGACCATAAACATATTTTGTGACATCTTTATGTTCACAGTGAGGGCTTCAGTTCCGCATCTGTTGTTTGCAAGTAATAAAATGCAAAAACCCTTTGATTTTTTGCCTTGTTGTGGGACACAAGTATCTGGAATTGCTGTATCTGTATTTGGAGTTGCAGATTGCGTTGTTGGATCAAATCAAGAGCAGGGAAATATTTTTTCAGCTGTGGTATGAGAATCCAACATAACTGAGATTCTAAGATGGAACATTTTTGGAGTACAGGGAGTAAGGGAGCCATGTGGGACCAGGGAAAGAGGAGTGCTTAGTGAGAAAGTGAAGAGACAGTGGGTGTGTGAGTCTGCTGAAGATCCCGGGGAGCTCTTGGATAGGTGCAGAAAGACCCGGAGCAGTTTGTGTTCTGTGATGGACAAAGACTTGTAAAACAATTTCCTGAATAAAGACTTTTTTTTGGTTTCATCCAGGTGACATATAAATGCTTGCCTTGCTCTAATTACTGCTTAACATTTTTTCTGTACGGGTAATTTATAAAAAATTGGGCTGGTTCTTATGGTGTATTGGTGTCACAAAATGTGCTATGCTTTCAGGCTCAGCATAATTCTGAAAAGACACGGGTCTCTTTCTTATACCTAAATTTATGCCTGGACAGGATTATCTCAGAAGGTTCGTGGAAGAGTAAGTAACTAGGAATCACCTTTCATGTAAACCCACAGAAGTTATAAATTTCTAAGGCATTTTTGCATTTTAAACACTGTTATTTTGATAATGCCAGCAGGATACTATTTTGGAAAGGAAAAAGTCTGATGTAGAGTAGCAAAAGAAGATTAGCTGAACCCATCTGCTTTTATTTTAGTTGTGTTGATACTTGTTCAGATATTTGAGTTATTTGGTTTTGAAAACAGTAAAGAAAAACAAGTAAAACTGCCAGTGCAATCCCAGTGGTGTGTTTTCCTGACCAGAAGCTGCAGGAGCGTTTTAAACAGGCAAGAGGATTAGGTTTCAGAGAGGTGTCTTTACGTTTGGCCTATGACTTTAATTCAAGTTCTCCTTGGGGAAGTTTCAGTGACTTTCAGTGAGACACTAGTCTTTTAAGAAAAAATTGTATGATTGTTTTTTGCAGTCAAGCATGACATCTGCTTTTCTGTTGTTTTTATAGGGAGACAGCATAACCCCGTTCCTGCTGCATTGGTATTCTTTTCTGGGTTTGTTTTATTTTTCTCTGCAGTTGAAAAATATGACATAATTGACATATTTTAATGCAGACAAATGTGTGTATATATATTCTTCATTTTGGGTGGTAAGGAAAATAAATTAGTAAAGATGTTTTGCAGATAAGATTTGCTGCCCTTCACTTGAGTCTGTTGTGTTTACTTTTAATCTTTTGCATCATTTGATTGCAGACTGCAATCAAAATTGCAATTTGAGCTGTGAAGTGAGAATCTGCAAAGGTGAGATAGCTTACTATATCAGTTTAAGACATTACATTTGTCAGAATTTTGTATTTGCTTTGAGAATTAAATTTGGGGTTTGATTTTTTTGGTTGTTTTTTTCTTTGTTTTGTTTTCTGTGGTTTTTTGTTGTTGTTATTTTCTCCTCCAGCAGTTTAAAGTACAGGTAGTAGAGATAAGAGGCTTATCTACATAGAAGTGTAAATAAATACATGTATTTGAAAGAAGTAGTATAGAAACCTGAAAATAATTTTGTGATTTTGTGGGTATGACCGATCCCGATGTACTGTGTGCACTTCCAGTGTTCATGCTTTCAGCACACTGATGAAGATTTGGGAGAAATGGAGAAAAGTGCCACAGGAGGAGTCACGGCTTAACATGTAGTCTTATAGGAAGTGACTTAAAGACCTTGATCAATTAAATCTATCAGAGATGACATGGGAGGTGAATATACAGTATGTATGTAAGGGAAAAATAATACCAGGCACAAAAGGCCTCGTTCCTGTAGAGGAAGAAAAATGTAAGAACCTCGAATGGCTGCATGCTGAGGTCACACTCATTCACATTAGAAGTAAGGCCCACTTATTTATCTTTAACAATGAGGCTATTAATCATCGGAACAAATTACTGAGAAAAATGGTGGGAACAGACAATTGCCATAAATTATAACTCTCTGAGGAATTACCACTGGATTCAGTTATTGGTTTCACCCAAAATGCATATTATGGAATCCAAATACATTATCTGAAGGAAATTGAATTCAAGCGGTAGCACAAACCACATAACGCTAGGATATTATCAGTTGTGTAATACCGAAGCACGGTCATAATTGTAATCGTTGCTACAGCTCCATCATTTGTTTTTACTTCATAACACTAACATTTAAATGATTTCTCATGCTCTTGTCTTTTTCCAAGGAATGTTAAGAAAATGAAAGTTGTTGGATTTTCATACTCAAATGGAAACGAGCGTTACATAAATTTTACAACTTCACTTACCTTTGCAAGAAGTCAGTATCATTTTGTTGTTGATGTAATCTGGTATCTTTTGGCTTTATTGCGTGTCCTTCTCAAATGCCAGTTGCTGATTTTTATGAGCAGGCTTTTGGATTGCTGTGTAAACAGCAGGCTGCATAGAACTATTTGCAACGACTTCTGTTAAAGACAAAGCTGTTTCATTTGTGAGCTATTTAATATAGATTAATTTCTTACGGGTCTGTGGATAACTGCCTCTTCTGATATTTTATATTTAGGTAAATTTGAATTCATGTAGGATCTATTAATCATGATGAAAATCATTAAAACAAACTTGGACTACTTTGGATCCTTTCTAAGATAGATAACAGTTTTCCTAGCTCGCTACTCAATCATGGCTTGATCAAGGTAGGTAGACAATAATGAGATTTCAGAGCCAGCAAAAACAAAGAAAACAATGAGACATTTCAAATAAATTTCCTTGAGGATTTTTCTGTCTAGAAAAAAAGACTTGAATTTAAATGGAGAGTAGGTTAAAAAAACCCCACCGCAAACTCTTCAGCAACTGTAGGAAACTTCATTTTGTACACCCTGATTTAAATAGGCAGTAACATTTGTTTCTGAAGGAAGACAAGCAGTCAATCGTCCCTTTAGGATGGATTCCTACTGGACATATTTCTTGAGGCACACATTCCTCAGGAACCGAACTGCAAGTAGAGCATGGATTATATTCTTTGCTTAAAGATTTCTATAGCTGCAGTGACTTTGTCTCTGAAACCATTCAGGAGTTACGCTTGAAATACAAGCTGTGTTCTTTCTTTTTATAGTATATACCCCTTTTTGCTGCAGACTGTGTGCCACTTAGATAAGCCAGTCCTGCATCCCTGACAGAAATATCTGATGATAGACCTCATTATTATATAAACTAATTCACCCTTTCAGTAACTGGCTTAGTAAATGCTCAGCTGTGAAAATCATATATCCTATCAGCCTCTTCCATCACTGTATGAAGCCTTCTCTCAAAACCAGTTAATACAGATTGCTCATTTTGTTGTAATGCTGAAAAGAGTGCTGCACTACCGTGGTACTACAGCACTTAGAACAGAGGCCCAAAGCATAAATTTCATTAATCATACTGGTGATTACAATGGCACTACAGATCACAAAAGCATAAGGGTATTAGCCAGTTTCTTACAAGATTCCAATATGCATGATTTTTTTGTTTAGATGTCAAAACATGGGCTTCTGTGCCATGTACAGATTGAAACTTATTGAAATTACAAGAAAGATGGAAAAGGCAACAAGAAACAAAGGAAATGTACTTAGGTGTATCACCATGCACTTGTGATGATTGAGTTCCAGTCTTGGGTTCTATTATAGTGCCCAGTAGAAATAAAATCCAACAAAATCTATCAAAACAAATGAAAAACCAAAACACCCACAAACAAATTTCTAGTGGATATGGATAGTAACCTGAAGGTTATTAAACAGGACAACCCCAACCCATTTTGTTTAAATAACTTCCCCTTGCCAAATGTGGTGGAGTCGCCATCCCTGGAGGTGTTGAAAAAATGTGCAGACGTGACACTTCAGGACATGGTTTAGTAGTCATGATAATGTTGGGCAGACAGTTGGACTTGATGATCTTAGAGGTCGTTTCCAACCTTAATGATTCTATGAGAAGTCTCAAAGTAATAGTGAAAAGATATTCAGAGTAAAGTGGTTTGATCGGTTCTGTTCTGTAGCATCAGGTGAGTTGCAAAGAGGACGGATTAATTTTTTTTTAAACTTTTTTTTTTGCACATTTAATTTAAATACTGCAATTAGTAATATAGTTTTTTATAGGAAGCAATGCTTCTGATGTTCGGTGAAGTGCAAGGTTGTATGTCAAGCAAGGTGAATTTTAAGTGAAGTGGTTGCAGTCTTGCCATCTAAAAGAGGTCAGTGCCAGATGCTGTGAAGCAAGATTCAAAAAAATGTGTGGATTTTTTTGGGGAAATTTTGCAATTCGCTGCTCTTCTGTCTTGTTCTGAACACCAAAATAGACATCAGCTCAAGTCTAGAAGTTGTATTTATATCTCCTACATATCTTCCATGCCCACTGTCCTTGGAGGATGTAGAATCTCCCTCCTTCTTCTGGAGATATCCAGAAATAGGCTGAACAAATTCCTGAACAACCTGATAGAATTGCTTTGAGCAGGAAGTTTGGTTATATGCACTCCAGAGGTTCCTTCCAAACTGAATTGTTGTATGACAATGTGATTCAATCTGCCTTCCAGATATCCAAGTCAAAAGCAACAAGTGAAAAGCTGCTGGGAAAGGCAGACAATGTGCTTGCTATTTCTGGTTAGTTTTTGCCTGTTAGCACATGTCCTTCTTACAGCTCAAATTAATACTAATATTATAATTTTGCCTAAATATTTAAGAATTTGGGAAGGCAAGAGCTTCCATAACTTCAATATTCATATCAAGGAGAAAGGAAAAAGATGGTTACGGGAACACAGCCAGTGGGAGGTTAAGGCTGGCATCAGTAGCTGGTATGAATGGGTATGAAGATGAATAGAATGACTACAAAAGGAATGCAAAAGCTGTCAAGAATCAGTGACATATCAAATATAAGTAAAAAAAGAACTTCATTACCACTCATAAAAGTCTTCAACACTGAGGAATTTTATGTTTCTAGACATTCTACAGCAGATGCCTAATCCTGCAAAATGTCGTGGTGGTCAGCGAAGGTTTTGAGCTAGAGGTTGGTTGTGGTGACAAAAGGCTATGGTAGTAGATTGTGTGTATGCTCATTATGTCAGTCTCAAAGAGGTTAGCAGTTAAAGGGGGTGTAAAAAAAAAAAAAGAAGGGAATAGAGAAAAAAACTGGCTCCAAAAACTGCTTAACAGACACTCAGGAGAATTTGAAAACCTTTCAGTAATGAGTTGGGAGGAAGAGATTGTTGGTTTTTTTATTCTTAAGCATTTCTGACAGTCAGCAATGAATCTGGTTTAAGTGACATAATGCTGGTGTCCAGCAATTAGCCTGCACTTCCAAATTAACACTGCTTTCGCCTGTGTAGCTTGACTTGACTAATTGGCTGCCTTTCCTTTTTGTATTCTGTTGTGATTGTATGATGACAGTGATTCAGCATCTACAACATAGGCATAAAAAAATAATTTAATGCTCCACTTACTCAGCAGGCATGATTGACACTCTCTCGGCTGACTGTTACAGTAGTGCTGGTCGGAGTAACACTCCAGCAGTTGCTTTGCAGTAACAGTGAAGCCAAGGCAACTGTGCTAGTACAATATCTTTTTGAAAGTCAAAAAGTGGTAAAATTATTGAATATGATTGACAGCTTGAACTAGATAGACCTCTATATGGGTATCTAGAATGAGAAAACACATAGTGAATAGTGGTGACTCCTCCAGCAAGTGAAGAGCTAATTGCATGTGAATGAAAAGTAGGTTTGTTGGGTTTGCATTTAACAACACCATCTGTTCTGTATAAAGCAAGATCAATTGCTTATTAATTAATCACTTTTGATAAAAACACCCCATTGTATAAGTTACTGTCAACAGTATCTTCAATTGTTTTTCTTTTGCTGCTTCCAGTAAGCTGTTGGTTTTGCCACTCTTTTTCTGTTATTGCTCATCCAGCTTTACTGAAAATTGACCATGGTCATTTTTCAGGAGCATTTTTATGTCTTGGCATCACAGAATAAACCAGAAGTGTTCAGAGCAAGTTTGCAAAGAGAAAATTGTTTCTAAAATAAATGACCTTGTTTTACTGTAGGGTGAGTTTTATTTTATGTTTTTCAAGTTCCTGCTTAGACAGGAAACAATAGCTTTGTGAAACACCAGGTGGCTACAAGTAAAGCAGCAGGGCAATTTCTTTAGAGAATTTTATGCAGCTAAATGTTAAACAGAAATATATTCTATAGATTTCATGGCCTATTTTAGAAGACACTTCCTCAACTTGCCAGTGCCTCCATTTGCAAGCAAGGCATTTTTGCTTTTCAGTTCTTTGTCACAGGGACCCTGTTTCAGGGTAGAGAGGAGGTGCTTGTGAGCTCACTTTTACAGAACTCTGCTCCTTTTGAGCAATGCCAGATCCATGTTTGCAGTGTTAGGTCCCAGTTCCAAAAACAGCCTTGCAAAACTTCATATCAAGGTGACTGTAGGAAAGAAAACTAACACCATGTGAATTCTGCCCAGACAGCACAAGTCAACATGAAAAGCAAATATTCTGACTTTTCAAGGAAAACAAACAAATATCAAAAACCCCAACTCCTCTGAAAATTAACAACTTAGGCTGTATTTTCTATTTAATATTTGTCCTGGTTTGAGCTAGAACAGAATTAATTCTATTCAGTGATTTTACTTTTCAGTTAAGTCTGTTCTAAGTAACTGCACTTTCTGAAGTTAATGGCAGAGTTTTGCAGGCAGTATCTACTTCTACAAGTGATAATGCTCAGTGGTTATAAATACTACTGAGGACTGGTAAGCAGAAAGGCTCTTGCTTATATTTGCTCCTGTGGAGACCAAGGTCACTGCTAAATCCTGTGTACCACAGTGGAATGCTCTGAAGTAAAAGATTGCACCTGTGGGAAGGAGTGGACAGGACAAGGTGACCCTAAACTGACCAATAAGTTATTCCACTCCATATACCTCATATTCAGTATAAAGCTGAGGGATCACAAGGGTCACACTCTCTTCTTCAATGGCTGGCATCTGAGGAGGACTCTGTCCATTCTGCCTTAGATCCAGTTCCAGAATCCAGCTCCTGTCTGCCACTGGATCCAGTCTTGGACTTGCCCAGTACCTACCCACAGCATCAGTGGTGACAGTGACATAATTGCCATCAGGGGGGTTGTGTTTGATAGTGGTTTTGTATATATTTCATTTTATTAACAATATTTTCATTAAAGTTTTTTAAATTTTCTTTTCCTTTTCTCTTCTCCCTGGGGAAAGGAGAGGGGTTAATAGCATCTGTCATTCTTTTAGTGGCCAGCCCAGCCCTAACCCCAGACATATGTTCCATTAGCAAATTGTCAACATCACTTTGCCCATTCACTCAAGAATACTTTTTTTTGTTCTCATAGTTACATCAAGGGACGGTTTGATAGAAATGCGTAAAATGAACAGGAAGTTTTTTCTTGTATTAAAAAATTGTAAAGAGATAGCAGCTTAAGGTGTGGTGGAGGCATAAAAACAAAGGGTTCCTTACGCAGGAACAGGTATTATGTTGTGACATTTACTTGGCATTGGTCCTTGAAAAGTACATCGAGAAGTTTTGTAGCTGTATGTAGCCAGGTTTTCACAGGTGGCTGAGCGACTTAAGTAAGAAGTTTCATCTAAATTCAAAGGTGGTAAAAATTCAGGGTAATCAGGTAAGTAACTGAAAAAAGAATTAGCCTGTTTGCCACCTGACCAGGATTTTTCGAGTTCTAAGTGCCTTTGAAAATGGTTTCAGATTTTCTATAAGATTTTCATGTCAGATTAATTCTTTTTTGCCCATCTGTGTTATTTTTTTTACTGCATTTGTTGCCCATCTGTGTTATTATTTTTACTGCATTTATGAAGAAAACAAGCTTTCCTATATTTTCAACTTGTCTTTTTAACTTTATATGAACCAGTGAAGAAAATTGAGCCAATTTACTAAATAAATTTCCATGTGGTTAAGGAAAACTTTTCTGTACAATAGAAGCCCCAGGTTTGCACATTTGGAAGAATGAAAAGGGCCAGGTACCAGAATTGTTTCCTTGGCAGGACAAGAGACATACAACAGATGCATTATGAGATACAGTGTCATTTCTGGGTTTAAGCCACTTAATGGATTTTTGGTTTAGCTGAGGCTTATCATATACATTATATGACAGAAATATATATCACTATACAATATATACATAGTATATATGCACCCTTGGTTTTACCATACAAACACAGCATTGGAAGGGCGTGTTCACAGACTGTGAGTCAGCTTGAAATGCCAGGCTTTGCTGATTTTAGGGAGTGAGCTGGAGGATAGATGGTTTCAGCCAGGGCCCCAAGAGCTACAAGAACCAGATGGGGCAAAATGGGAACAGTGTCAAATAGGATTGAGAGCATTTCAGGAGGTGTGCAGAGAAAGAGGATGCATTTTGCTGGGTGTTTTATCTGTGTGTGGGGAAATGCATTTGCATGCACAAGTATCTGTGTATATATGTGCGTGTCTACACACATATATGTAAAAGTTTTAAGTCAATATCGTGATTACGGCTTGCACTTTTCAGTTCTTAGTCATCGGAGGTGAATGTGGCCTTAGCTTTATTGACAGCCTGAGTCTCTGTTTTGTGCTTACTATTTGTTTATTATAGACTGTGTTCCACATTTGGTCACTTCATTTCATATGGTGATATTTATGCTGCCTGACATGGAGGACTCAAATTTTTATGTGCAGGAGAAAGGAACTGAAGCTTTAATGATATCCATAGAAAATGCTTATTTTGCTTGCTCACACTACTCCAGCTAAGGCATTTTGCATAATACTTATAATATCCTAAGCTCCCAAATACATTGTTTGTAAATAAATCATTAAAAGATGTTTATGAATGTGCATTGGAGAGGAATGAAAAATGTATCATCTAAGAAAACTGGTGATTTATATTCAAATAAATGTTTGAAAATCTTTCTTTATAGTGTTGAGTGGTTAAGTTCACTGTTAAGGTGGATAAAAAGTGTGTATGTGTGTGCATAAATATGTATTAGATATTCCTTTTTATTATATTGTTTATAATATAATTATTATTGGTTTAGATTACGAGTCTTCCATTCTGATGTAACATAACCATGCCACTAATATTTAAGTCAAAGGTTTGGTTTTTATTCTCGTCACTCTCTATTAAATTAGTAATTGACTTTACACAATTAAACTTCACCATTGCAGCCGTGGACAGGTTTCCTAGTAATTTTGTAATGTCAGACTTTCTCTGTGTTTACTCTTGCAGTATGATGCTTGTTGACATGCTGATCCATGCTTTTCATTACCAAATAGGTTTTGTTCATCTGGAGGAATGAACTTAAAGAGGTCATGCCAGCTTTTCCTCTCTCCTCCTAGACCATATATCTCCTTTTAATTTAAACCCATAGAAAGAAAGAAAAAAAAAAAAGAGGGGGGGTATGTGGAAGTGGGTTTCTGCAGCTAAGCTAAACTGGAGAAATCAATGGAATTTATTATCAAGGGATGTCTAATCTCTAAGACTTCACAATTATTGATTACATGCTAAGGATGCACAAACTGTTAATCATGCATGGAAGCAACAGAATAAACATACTATCAAGTGGAAATTGGCAAATGTCAGTAGTGCAGTTATATTCATCTCTTTACTATACTTCTGAAGCAAGGACAGCTATATTTTGCATCCAAAAAGATACGTCCTAAAATATATTGAATACCCCTGCATTGCCACTGAAAGTAGTGTAGTACAGCTGATTATTATGTAATAATTCGATAGGTTCTTCAGCTCTCTGAGGTATGTGGTCAATAAGAAATTTGTAAGCTGGCTTAATAAGTCAATCGCTAGATGAAGTGAAAAGAGAAAAAGCTCATAGATTTTCTTGCAATCGCATTATAACCTTCATTTGCAACAAAATAAATCTGTAGTGCTCGTACAGGATAAATGCCATTGTTTCATTTAGTTTGGATTCATATTCCACGTGGCGAATAGATGGACATGCTAATGTACACAAAGTGGGTTCTTTTTGTGTTTTCATCTTTATTTGTTCAGTATTCTGTAGGTGTCTATATGTGTAGTGTTATGCCCACTGATCCCTTTGAGATTTATTCTGGAAATATGTATCTGTTATTTTTTAATTTTCTGTCAGACTGCTGAAATTTCTTCAAATTGTATGTTTTCTGTCAACTTCATTTGATTTTCTTTCATGTCCACTATTTATTAATGCTTCTAAATTTAAAAAGACTGAAGGCCTGAGTTTTCAAATTTGGCTACCTGAAGTCAGGTCTCTAAACTGCTGATGTGGAACACAATGTGGAAAAAAAAAAAACCCTCCAGTATCTCAGTTAGAATTCAATACAGTTAAACCTGTATTTACATACATGACAGATGTCCTGGTATTTGAATGTTCCAAATATGAGGGAATGCAGATATTCCAACACTGGAATATCTGCAAAAAATAAGTTATTTCAATAACACATGCAGAGTCTATATTGATCCGGTTGGTAATATAATGTTGTGTGGGTTTGGCTTGGAATACACATAAGCAGGTAGGAAGGAGTCCCTGCAGGACTCTCCCTGCAGGAAGTTGAATAGAAGTTACAAGAATTATTCTGACATAAAGACAGACTGGTTCAAGGAAATCAGACTGAAATGCATGACATTCTCGGGATGTCTGAATAAACTGGGTCGTCCTGTATTATGAAATACAGTGGCTTCATCACAGATACACTAGGACAGTTCACCTTACACATGCATTTTGTTAGCTTTGTTCCTTCATTATGGGATGCTCCTTCAACAGGCAGCAGATACCCAGAGATGTGGTCATGGTTGATGTGCATAGTTCTTACTCAGACTTCGTTCGGCTCTTGAAATGTGTAACTTCATCCCAGACCTTTTCAATGACTGATACGTTTCTGTATACAACCACCAGCCAAGTTTACAATGCGAGGGAAAATAGAGGGGTTTCTATAGAAAACTTTCTATGTGTGTGATTCATTGTTCACTAATAACAAAGGTCATAATTGAGAGTAATGCAACTGAAATGAGCAAACGAGGAACCTTTGTTTATTGTTTTCTTACTGCACATTGGACAGCTATTCTGGTTTGGGTTGTACTTCCTCTGGTGTTTTTACACATACCATTCTTTGATGCACTTATCAGGGGTCTTTTTAAAAGAATTCTCTACAGCAGCAGGGCTGTAACTTTTTTGTGTGTGTGTGTGTGTGTGTGTTTTGGAAACATTTTGGGTTTGTAGGACCTTGCATGAACCAAGGAAGCAGCAGGAGCTACAGTGACATCTTAGAATAATCTTATTTTATTTTCTACATGCCAAGGAGAAACCTATTGTGGAAAGGTCAGGAGAAGCCACAGGACAGAGAGGCTCATGTTCTCATAAAAGAAAAGTCTGGGGAATTCCAGCAGCTGTTCAGACTGATACTATTAGCAGAAAAATGAGGATTATTTTTTTTTTCCTCCCTGTTATCATTTTCATCTTAAAATGTATGGGCAAGATAATTAAAGGACCCTCTCTGAGAAACACTGTTTTAAATTGCAGGGTTGCTATCCTAAACCAAATTTACTTTTTTAATAATTGTCATACATTCGCTTTTGTGTGTCAGAGTTTCTCTTTAATATAAATCCCACATCTTTGCAGTTCCCTCAAACCTTATGCAAATTTATATGTTATCTTATCCTCCAAGTCCAGTTAGGTTTTGCCTTCTGTGTCACCAGCAAAGGTGACCTGGGTCACTCTTAAACTTGATATGAATTTCAGACAGTGTGATTAAAGCAGAAACTTGAAGTCAGCTCCTCAGTGTAATGCCATACCAGAAGGAGTTAAAGGGAGGGGGGGAAAAGATCTGAAAGACAACCCCAATTAAAGAATTGTATACACAGACAGTATATAGACAGTATATGGTGGTGTTTGAGAAGTACCATCTTTTTATGAAATGCTTGTGCTTTAAAATTTATCTGATGGTTTTCCATTTCATGCAAACAAATGTGGGGTTTGTCTACTTGTGACACAATCTAATTCCTCCTCCCCTGCCAGATAAATGGAAATAAAACTGTTTTCCAATCAGCAGTTAGGATTTCTGAGGAAAAGCAGCAAAGCCAAAGGACTTGTCATGCTTTCTAGCCCTGTTTTAT
>JAAGNO010001648.1:30014-51971 GCA_033439905.1 Ceryle rudis
TTCCAATCAGCAGTTAGGATTTCTGAGGAAAAGCAGCAAAGCCAAAGGACTTGTCATGCTTTCTAGCCCTGTTTTATGGGATTTTTGTCACAACTTCAGGACATCTGTTTGTCTCTGACAGAGGGGTAATGCATATTATCATTAAGAATACGTTCTGAGGAAATGTGTGCTCTCACCTTGCTGCTTCTGCAACCGTGGAGGCTTTTGTTTTCACTGCCATCTGTGTAAGTGAAGATAATCTCTACAAAGAGGTTCTGATATTGACCTGTCATACCACGTGTTGCTTATCAAGCACTAAAGAAATTGAATTTCATTTTATCTGTTACCTGGAGCATCTTATTAAATCATCCTGCGGTTGAGAGGTGGTGTGGGGTCAACAGGTTCCGTCTCTTTTGCCATCTATCCCTGGATTATTAACCTTTGGAGAATTACTAAAGCTGTTCTTTATTTTATCCCATGAAGTTGGGTTAAATCTTGATCCATAAATCGTTGCAAGTGAGAGCCACGTGCATGTAATTCTTACACTTAATGCAGTCTCTGGATAAGGAATGAGGATTTAGCAATCTGAATAAGTGTAGAGATCTTTTATTATTCAGATTTTTTTCTGTTCTTTTGATATTCTCCCCATGCCTCTGGTTTTAATTGGTTCAGTGAGAGTAAAAACAGGCAGATCAGATGATGGATCTGAGTCAGCAAGTGCTTGATAGTATTCAGTTGCCAAGAGCTACAGGGAGGGTGAGGAGGAGGAAGATAATGGAGCTGGATCTTGCCAGGCATTGAGAGCAAAGGGCAGAGAGAGAATCTGGCTGTAAGCAGAAGTGGGAATGGGATGGACATCGTAGCAGCAGCAGCCTATGGGCAGGGAGGGTCTGGCAGAAGGGAGGCTGCCATCAGCAGAGGAAGCTCTAAAGGTCAACTGTACCACCACCACCAAATCCTCCATATGCCCTGTTGCTGTATTTCTGTTGAAAGATGTGACTGCCAGCCAGGATGTTCACATTTAATAGCCTGATACAGTCATAGGATACTGCATGTCCTGCAACAGTAGAAGTCCTTTCTGCTGTCATCAGAAGGAGCTTCCTCCAGCCTTAAAGATATTTTGTGCTGGAGAAAAAGGCTTGAAAAAATGAAATTACCGATACCCTCTCCGCAAAATAGAAAGTATTCTCTTTCACTCAAATTCCAAGCTCTTAATCAAGAAATCTTTCAAAATGAACAAACCAAATGATGATTTTTCAAATAACTTTTCCTTATGCTCAGATATTCATCTACTGTCTGGGCACTGTTGGGTTTTTTCAAGCTGTTCTAAGAAAATCTGTTAAAAAAACCCAAAGAGAACTGGAGTTGTGGAGTGGAGTTGTCAGTCCTCCCAGAGAAATGCTAAACTCTAAATGAACTCTCTCAATTGCTGCCACTTGCTGGTGCTGTCTGGTGTCCAGAGCACCCATGACCTGGGAGCTGGATACAGTTCAGGTTTTGTATGGCCCTGGCAATAAATCACCTTGTAGCTTTGAACAAGCTATTAACATTTTTTTTGTCTCCTTCTCCTCACAGAAGAGGATTAATGCCATTTACGTGTCTCACAGGGGTAATTGGTAGATTAATGTTTGGAAAATATTAAGTGCCTTCTGCCATTATTATTGAAACTCCAGCTGATATGTTAAGAAATGAATGGAGATTTTGAAAGGGTCTTATTTCTTCCTTTTTGACATAAGGTGTCGATTTGACAAACAGAGAAGTGAAGTCATGGGCTTGAATGTCCATGTATTATGGGTAAAAATTGTAGGTATTGATTGAAAAAGGAAAGGTGAGAAGACAACTGGGAAGACAAGATGTAAATTGATTTCCTGGGATCAGCAGAACTTTTAAAGTATCCAGAGATCAGAAGAGAATGCATACATTGAAATTAAATCCCAGTAAGATTAAGAAAATGTTTTGTTAAAGTACAAACCCTAAAGTATGATGGGGAAAGGGAAAACCAGCAGATGAGCACTTCTTTTTGCCCCATCGAGAGCAAATTATCCTTGCTGAGATTTTGGGGAAGACTACTCAAAAATTCAATAGTGTTTTATCTGAGAAAAATAATTATTCAAAGATTGCTTTCTACTGAGGTGTTACAGATGGAGGCTTTGTGGTGTGGTAGTTTAAAACAATTGGTCTTTACCTCTAGAGATCCCGGAGACAAATGTTGCCTAGAAGGGAGAGTTAAAATTGTGTTTTTAAAGCATGATTTTAGGAGCTGTGGGACAGTTGGCAGACTTTACCAAAGCTGTTTAGAGACTCTGCAGACTTTAATTTCCATCTCAATATTGCAGAAGTTGTTTAATTTCTGCCAAAGAAGGGAATAGTTGTGAGAAAGCGAGATCACACTCTGTCTTTCATTCTTTCCTTTTTTGACAGGTGAATAAAGGATGCTCTTCAGTATCTCCTCTGATACTGTGACACATTTGTAAAATTTGCATAGAATTGTAAAATAATTTCTCTTTAAGATTAGCAAGGCTTTTATTTTTTTTCTCCTCTTTTGAAAGTGCCGTACAACATCATGTGAATGCAGTTTAAGTCTTGTTATGAAAGAAGCAAGATGAAACTGGAGTGTGTTTTCTGCTATGAATTAGTCAGCCTCAAATATTAGTAATTTTAACTTTCATGGCCAGACAATGTGTATTATGTTGTGTTCATTTTAGAGGCTCCAATAAATTTTAAATTCCAGTTTGAATTCTGTCTCTGGTTTGAGTGATTGAAGACAAAACTTGGATTAATAGAATAAAGAAGAAATTACTAAAATGAGAAGAATCATTCCATTTTAGAAGAGAAAAAATAAGCTTTTAATAGAAAACCTGCTTGATGAAGTATATGTTTCCTCTTTTGGGCCGCATACTCTCAATCAGCGTATGTATAACTAGGTTTTTAGCTGTCATTCATATAAGAAAAATGCTGATAATAAATATATTTCTTTTTCTTTTTTAGCAATGCTCTTCCTCTGTGACAGCTGACTGTGTTCGGGTTTTTTTTCTAAATGCTTGCAGTAGTCAAGGAAATACTAATTCTTTGAAGACTCTTACCAGCTCCTTCAGTAGACCTACTGTGTTACTGCCTTTTTTTTTTTTTTTTAATGACTATCTCACACCTGCCTGTACTTGCTAAAGCACCAGCCATTGTTTACTCTATAAAACCCCTTTTCTTCCTCCTTTTCTTCAAGTCTCTTATCTCTCAAGGACCTTTTCAATGCTATCTTTCAGCTTCAGATCTCTATTGTCACAGAGTACAGTATGTTCAGAAAGCTACTGCCCAGGAAGTCTACTTATTCATTTGTAGTTTTTGCCATATATATGATAAATCAGTACTTGAGGGCAAAGGGAGCGTGCTCGTTCAAAATCCAGGAAGGGAAGAACAAATCATGGAAACAAATAGGCACAATTTTTAATCCTTAACGCTCATCATGTTACTAGGAATACCTTTATGTTATATTTAGAATTTGGTTGTTTTGATGTTTGAAACTAAATGTTTGCAGTTTGTCTGGCAAACTGCATGCTGAATAGATTACACTGAGTCACATTTCCTTATTTCAATTTACCATCTGTGCTTTTGGCTGGTTGTTAGCCTGGTTGAGATCTTGTTTCGTAAACGCAAGTTACAAAGAACTGCCATACCCAGAAAGAGAAATCCTGTATTTTGCTTCCTTGAATAAACTCAACAATTTTGACCTTACTCCAGCAAGGACGTGAGGCTGAAGCTGTACCTACAGCAGGCTTTATTTTCTCTGGTGAGGAAGGATGTATTAACAGGGTATAAAGATCCCCTTGGTATATTTCCAGTGAAACTCTAGTGTATATAGTCATGGTCATGATTTTCATTGTATAATCATTTTAATTAAGTTCAACAATAAGAGTTAGTCTTGCATGAGGAATGAGTGCACTAGAGAGACAATGAAAGATTGATGACAGCTTGGGGAGCATCAGGTACTCTGCTGGTGGAAGCGCATGTGTGGAGAGCAGCTGAGCTTGGGTAGCAGGTCAGAGATTACCAGCTCAGAGCAATGTCCAGGCAAAGGTTTGGGGATCTGAAAGAAGTGGGATATATTGGGAATATCCAAAAGCATTTTTTGGTAATACTTCTGAGGATTTTTCTTTGAATGAATAGCTCCATTACTAAAATAATAAACATTAATTAATATCTGCATCATTTTTGTAACTGCTGGCTTAGTAAGGTAATTAGTATAATTAGTATAGAGCATTGCTTGGTGACATGATAAATCGTACTGTAGTGAATGTTGACTCTTTACCACTATGATGTATTATCTAATTTACACAGGTTAAAAAAGAAAAAAAAAGTAAGGAGGAAATCAAGAAGGTGACGTCTGGGTGGCCTTTTGATCGCTGCTCTTGTGCCTGCTGCCTGTATTCTCAACTGCATTGAATTGCTGCACTGTTAATTAACTGTTCTTTTTCTCACTGCTGCTAAGTCTTAATCACTGTTTCAAACCTGCAAAGAGAGCCCAGAGAAGAGTGATGTACAAAACACAGACTAGCAGGTTTTTTCCCATCAGGGTACTTGTACAAAGGATGATACTTCTTCCAGTTATCAGTTTGTTTTTGTTGGGTATCTCCATGGCTTTCACATTCCTCGAGGCAGCATCTACCAGTTACAGCTCAGTGCAAGGATGAAGAATGTTAACTCTGTCTTTCTTCATTATATTCCTTTTTCTAGAACCTATGAGAACACCAAAAACATTGAAGATCGCTGAGATCCAAGCCAGACACATTGCTGTGGATTGGGAATCTCTGGGTTACAACATCACTCGCTGCCACACTTTCAATGTCACTATATGCTACCACTACTTCTGTGGACACAACGAGAGCAAGGCAGACTGCCTGGACATGGACCCCAAAGCACCTCAGCATGTTGTGGATCACCTGCCTCCCTACACAAATGTCAGCCTCAAAATGATCTTAACCAACCCAGAAGGGAGGAAGGAGAGCGAGGAGACCATTATCCAGACAGATGAAGACGGTATGTGTAAATGCTGTGATGAAAATTATATTTAAGTCCAGTCTAGACAGGTGGAAGGAAATGACTTGATGTCTTACAATATGTGTCCCGAAGGATGGACGTTCTCTTCTATTAATGTATTAATTAGCCCTGAAACAGTAGCATTAATAGTATCATAGCTGTCACCCTGCATATATAGCCCAAGCTGTCCATGAAATGCTAGTCAAATTCAGTCTCCCTCTCACAAGAAAAAGGCTGGTAGCTTCCCAGTCATTCCAAAAACTGTGCTAACACGGGTGACAAGAAACATGTGGTAGTGTTAGGTGAAGTCTTCTTCACAGTATTAGGTGTAGTATTTGAAAATTAATTTTGTAAACTTATATTTAAATATTGAGTTCAGTGATTAAAGACTCTCTTTGAGATTTAAAACTTCTTCAGGAACTATATTTGAGCACTAATGTGTGTTGCAGGTTACAGTATATCATATCTGTTAACTGTTTGAAAGCCACACATCAGATTGAAGTATTATTTTGACAACTTGAGAGTTGGACTTGATGATCCTTGTTCCTTGCCATGATATTCTATGATTCCTCTTTAAAATGCCCTCAATGAAGTTTCATTAGCAAGATAGTTGAATTTAACTTAGTTGGGAAGAAATAGAATAGCCGTAGGTATTAATGGTGACATTCAATGATTAGGTTATGAGTCTTGGTATGAAAGAGGTTAAAACAAGTACATCTTTTTCCCTAATAATATTTAAAATGTGATGGTAAAGAGCAATTTTAGGGTTTTTTTGCATTTAGAGTTCATTAAAATCTTGACAACAACAAAATGAAAATTGATACTGCCATTGGTAACAAAAACAGAATACTTGGACTAATGTAAGAGTGTAAGTAGATAAAATAAAATTGAAAAATGTAGTGTGCTTGCCTATAAAATGCAAGAGAGAGTATAGTTTTATATATGGATAGCAATCAAGGTTGGAATCTAGTAGCATTGTTTTTCCATATATTTTCAATTTTACAAGAAACAGAAGAAGAATATGTTTATTGTTGCAATAAAGAAGAGAGAACAGCTCCTTAAATAGGTAGAATATGAGAAGCTGTAGGGAACTGTAGAGACAGAGGTGCATCTCATGAAGATTTATTGACAAGTACAAAATTAGAATATTTCATGCAACTCAAATGTTAGTATTACTTTTAAAAAAGTTTATTAGAAATATAATCTCTGGTGGGTTTTTTTGGTTTGGTTTGTTTTTTTTTTTACATTATAATGTTAAGATTATAGTTATTTTTAGTTGCCATAGTTTTGCCTTGAGGTTAGGAAAAAAATAGCAGTAGTAATAATATTATGTCAATGGAAAATGAATTTCTTTTCTTTTTAACTTTTTCTTGAGAAAGGTTATCGTTCCTGATAGCCTTTATTTAGTTAGATGTGAAGAAATGGTGGCTCATCATTATAGTGGTGCTTGTCAAGAGCAGAGTATTTTGTCTTCTGGTTTTGTTGTGGATTATGCTCGGAATATGATGCACACAAGACAGGTTTTGGTCTCGGCACCATGCCAGTGTGCTATCAGTGAACTTGTTTAGATTCAGCTTTGGTGTCAGAGGTACCACAGTGTAGAAGAAACTTCACCTAGTGAACAGAAGTTGCTAAGGTAAACTATTTCAAGCAGATGTTGTTTTCAAGAAGGGATTAATACATTTTAAAACGTACCTATACTTAGACACACTGATGGTAATAATGCTTGTGACCTGAAAATTGCCTCTGTGAGGCCTACTCAGTGATACTATTGGAAATGAAGTGCAGATTTTTAATGGTGCCTTACTGATTGACTCGAAAGCCTATGTCCATTTTGTCATGTATTACAAAATACAGAGTGTGCAAGCAGTGTGCATTACAGGGGAATTTCAGCCATATCTAAGGATCAAAGGTGTATTCACACCTGCATCTCTTCTTGAGCTCTCATAGCAGTAGTAAATGGAGTTCTGTGTTGACTGCCTGTGCGTATGCTGCTGGTTTAGTCCCATGCCAAGTGATCAAGTATCTGTCTGCAACTGATTTAAAACATAGTTTACAGTCTAAAGCAGGACTCGGGCTAAGAAGGCGAGGGCTACAGGAAGATACATGTGTCTGTGCCCACACATTTCACATGCATTCAGAAGTAGCCTCATTGTCATGATGATTTTTGCAGGTTTTGTAGAATGAGCATGACGTTAATTACACAGTGGGGGTATTATCAGGGATTCATTTATGAGGAGGTATATAAAGGGATCACAGGATTTTCCTGCATTCTTTTCAAATAACTTTTCTTAGAAATAACCACTGATTATCTGAAATGTGCTTACGTGGTGTACTTTTCATGAATAGAAATGTTGAAAAATCCACGTGACAGCAACTGGTGATTAACTTTTTGTTAGCATTTCTGTAGTGCAGCATTTTTTCCGATGCCATCCTTTCTTACAAGGACCTGCTAACCACGTAAAAGTTTTGCAGAATATTGGAGTTAAAGGTGTCTATCCAACATTTTATCCTCTCTTCATCTTTACCATTTTTACCTCATCTTCCTTTATTATGTCCATCTTCCCCACACTTCCAGCTGTCTGTCCCTTTCTTCTCTTTTTATGTTGCTGTTGTTGTTTTGTTTTAATCTTTCCCTTCATCTCTCCTCTTCTATCATTTCATCTCTTCCCTTCTGCTAGGAGCTTTACATATATTTGAACTTCTGGGATTCCCTAAATGCAGAGGATCTTGGACTTTTGCAGGGCTCTGGTGTGAGACAGTGAGAATCTGTGGTTTGGTTTCATAAAGGTGCACATTTATATAAGGCTGCATAGCTGGGTCAGACCTCCCTGGGTGTTGAGTGATAACTGAGCAGTTTATGGTACCAGGAACAAAATTAACTTGGGAAACAATTATTAAAAGAGCAGTGTAAAATTCAAAAGCTGTGCTTCAGACCTTTGGAGCGGTGCATGACACATGAGGAAGGTTTTAGTAGCTTGTAATTCAGTATCTACAAGAAAGCAGAGTCAGGATTATCAATCTGAAAATAGCCTCCTTTCTGACCAGAGCTAGATCTGAATGCTTGGGGGGTTTAAGTATTTTTATTTAACTTGGATAGATGGAATTAATCTTTGAAGTCTATTATAGTAATTTACAAAGAGCTGTATTCCACATAAAAATTAAGCCCTCGAGTAAATACACTGTTAAGCAAATGGTGCAAAAAGAAGATGAAAACAAGGAGATTTTCCAGTGTTTTGTAGGTGAAACATCATCTTTCACTTTGGTGAGAGACTACACAACATCACTAAGATGTGGGAAAAAGGTCTTCTGGGTACCGGGGCACTCGGCATTACCTGTGCCATGACATGGACACACTGCTTCTCCTGGCTTGCGTAAGAGTTGGACAGTGTTTGAAGGATGTGATGAAGGAAAAAGTGGAAGGCTTTCACAGTCTGAGGATGCATACGTGCTGGGCAGAGATGATGTTTGGTATTTTGAACAAAGTACAAGAACTAGCAGTGAATTCATCACTTAGCGTGAATCAGCATCATGCACATGTTCTTGGAGCTGCCTGTTCACAAGGGCGCTGAGAACTCAGAGGGGTCCTTTTAAGAGCAGCTGATGGTGAATGGGATTAAAGCAGATAAATGCTTCCTTAATTTTTAAAAGGCAATGGATTAACAGGAATAGTGGCATTAGCTCTGAGAGAACAGCTACAGAGAAAGCAAATCGTGAAGCTCAAAGTGTTTGATGGTGATTTTATAACTACTAAGGGAGTGTGTCAGCTAACAGCAGGCAAACAGCTAATTGAAAAAGATCACTTGGAATAGGATAAGTACCCATTTTGGGGCTTAAAGTGTACCAGAGCTTTGGTCTGAGCCAAAGGACATGCTCATTGGACACAAACGAGGCCCCCTGATCTTTCAGAGAGCATGGCTCATCCAGCTCTGTGCAGAGATATCTAGAGCTGTGATGCAGGGTTAAGACACCAACTGTCCAACCATTACTCATGCTCCTGGGAAAACTCCAACAGGCTCACCACTCTCAGAAACAGCAGAGAAAGGGAGAAATGTTATAATTAGAGGACAGAAATTTTAAAAAGTTAGTACACTTAGTGTACTTTCTAAATGTGTGAAGAGGAAATACCTTCCACCAACTCTGAGGGAGGATTTTATGGAAATAATTGACATTTAGTATTTTTCTGTGTTTGATATGTAAGTTGAAAAAAAGAATTAAAATATAGAGAGATATATAGATATATTTTTTAATCCTTTCACTATTTGATACAAGAAGCATTTTTCCTTTGTGCTTTTTGAAGTTCTTCTTGCACCCCAGAAAAATACTGCAGCAAATGAAAGAGGAGGTAGAAAGTATGCTTCAATCAAAGCAAACAAATAAACAAACAAGATTTCAAGAGCTTTGGAAAAACACAGATATAAAATTCCACTAGTAGCATTGTAAAAGTAAAAAAAAAAAAAAAAAATAGCCTACCTGGGAGAAAAGTTAATGCAGCAAGGTGAGCAGACAGGATCTCCAATGCTACAAAGGAGAGGAAGGCTGCAAAAGATTGCTTGAAATAGCAAACTGTCTCAAAAAATGTGTTAAGTAGCTGAGTGACATGTTGCATATATGTCAAGTGAACCTGGTATGCTAATCATATTGGGGAAAAAAATTGGCAAATGGTTGTCATTAACAAAGAGAAAACCATGGCTAAGGTTTAACGTGAATCTGTCCATAAATGCTGCTGCTAAAGGTTTTGACTTCAGTCCTTGACCAAAAGGGGAGACTAATGACATGTGTGTTATGAGCAGTGGCAAAATTTAGTGTCTATATAGTCAAGTAAGGGAGGCAGTTTTATATCTTCAGAGGCAGTAAACTGAAACAGATTGTAACTGACCTACTGCCATTGGTAAAAGGAGACTGAGATAATCTATTTGTTCTTCAGTTCAGGTAAATAACGCCAGTTCTTTTTGTGCAGATGATAGGTACGGTTTGCTATCAGCATATCATCAGGCAAGGAGGAAAAGTGGTTGCAGAAATACATGTGAGCACTTTTTATTACAGACATCAGAAAAGTTGATTTGTTAGAAAATACGAAAAAGATTGAAATTATTAGCAGAGATTAATTTTTTAAGCCTACACTGAAAAAATAAGTGAAGTAATCTGTTTTATGATATTGAAGAGACTAGGAATACAGGATAGATTTTATATTAATTGCTTAGGGAAAAAAATGGCTCTGAAACATGGAACTATTTACCTTGGCTGAAACAACTTCCTACTTTCATTTCCTTTAGATACCTATATTAGAAGCTTTATAGCTGAAAAAGTGGTATGACATATGAGATTCTTTGTTGAAACAGTGTGTTTGACATAATGATGCCTGCAAATAGGCCAGAATTAGCAGCTTTTTCAGCAGTTCACAGTGGAATGAGGGCTTACACCTGACCCCACGAGTTCCTGTTATTCCCAGCCATGTGCTAGCTGAAAGCCCTCTTGGAATATTGATTTGCATATTTTTAGAAAGTCAGAAGGTATGTGAGGTTATTTCACCCTGACATGGAGAAACATTTCCAAATCCCAGAAATGAGGAGTGCTGAAGTCAGCATTTGGTATAAAAAGGCTTTGAACAATATACTGCTTTAGGTGCCAGATCCCCTGGATTCAGCAAGTCCAGCACTCCTGGATTTAACCCCATTTGGTATTTGTGCCAGTAGCTGCAGTGATTGCCTCCACCTCTGAGACTGATTAGCTTCTATCAGCTTGCTCAGTCACCTGATTATAGTTCATTTTATGCAGGCTGGAAGGTGTGGGGACCTGTCACAGACGTGAGTGGGTCAGTGCCTGTGCAGTTGCCCCAGGTGGGTGATGCAGACCTGTTCAGGGCTGTGGGCTTTTGCCCAGGGAGTGTGACCCAGTGCCCCTCCACTGCCCTGGGGAGGGCAGCACCCCTGCCACTTCCCATGGTGCCTGTGCCAATCCTGCTCCTTCAGGAGGAGAGATCATGGAACAAAGAGGAGACTTAATAGGCAGTCGGTTTTCTTCTCAATAGCGTTTTGTTCTTCGGTACAAATGGTACAACTTGAGTGATTTCCAAAGAAGTCAGTTTTGTCACCACCTTTGGTCTTAATATTCTTATGGTAAAAGACTGATTTTTTTTTTTTCTTTTTCCCTCTTCTAATTATATAAAATTTGCTTCTATTAAAGCCTTTAGTCTTGAGTTGTAACAACGCATAAAGTTAAAATGGTAAACCCTTCAGAAAATGCTACTGGAAAAGTAGGCCATTTTAATTGCTTGTAACATTTAAACAGTAGAAGAGATTGACTGTCACCCTCTCCTGCAAATGAGCACCTATCTTTGGAGAAAGGCTGTAAGTTTGCTGCTGATACACTTTTCTTTTTGAGTATCACAAAGGAATTTTTCCCTGTATAACTCTGCATATATCTGCATATAGCCTTTACCGTATAGCATAATAATACTCTGCACAGCTTTCACAGAGTATAATAATAATAAAAATACTCTGTTTACATGCACTTTCATTATTTTGTAGCAGGAAAACTGAAGCAATATAAATTCATTTTTATAGTGGTTGGTGTCAGTTAATATGTTGTTCTTCCAGAAGTAATGCACTGTGATATAAATTTCCCATTAAGTTAGTGTAGAACAAGGTTTAAGCGACACTATTTGTGACTAACAATTTATTTGTGACTGTGACATAATTTAATGCAAAGATATTGCTCTAAAATGAATTGGTCTGATGTCAGATTGATGGTTTGCACTTTTATTATGCATAGTATTTATAAAAGTCCACATCCCACATATACCTAGAAGAAAAGATTATCAGCTATTCACTATATGAATCTATAGCTTCATTAAAAGGGCTCTGGAGATGCATGTAAATCATGAAAGAAGAGCTTGTGATGTTTCCACTATAAAACCTTGCTGAAATTCCCTTTGAATTTGATGTTACATTTATATACATGTGTATTTTATGTTTGTATACTTTTTTACAGGAAAAAATATTCAGGTTTTTTGCTTAAGTTCAAAATCTCTTCTGAAACCCATACAATTAAACCCACCTAAAGAATTTCACTTCTTCAGATAAGTGTAAACCTTGACTCCTTGGAAGTATAGCATAGAATAATGCATGTGAAAGGAAGAGTGTTTACTGTTGTTGTCACTGAGAGCTGGTGGGGTCATGCTTCACAAGGTCAGCAGATGGAAAGAAAATCAATGGGACCAGAATCTTTTTAGAGAGAGAGTGCAGAGGCTAAAAGGTTCATGTCCAACTCCTCCAGCAGCTACTTACACTTTGTGAATTAGTCAAATACCTGGCCATTCATAGGGAATCTTAAAATACTTCATCTTAATATACAGTTGTAATAGTCTTGAGTATTTTGATTTGGTATTGGCCATCTGTAAGTCCAAAGGGAAGAGCAAGAGCTCACATAGGAAGAAGAATAGACCTTAAGAAGGCAGCAGAGAGGCGCTCAGAGGTGAGCAATGGGCTTCTAGAGATGCACAACGCAAGCTTGAAGGAAGCCTTTTGGGCTGGTTGTGAAGCAATTTCTGAAAGCTGATATCAGCACGAGGATGATGTTTACCTGGCTATTTTTCACCCAAGCCCTTGCTCAGTATTGTAAAAAAGGGGAGGCTTTTTAACACTGCTTTGGAAAGAGAGAAGTTGAAGGTATTTCTTAAGTCCTTACAGTCCTGCTGGGAGTCATAGGGAATAGACAGCAGTGGTTGCCTACCATGCCTACCAGTCTTCAAAGTATTGTTACCATCAGGTTGGTTACCTTGCTGTTCGTTTGTTGTTTGTTTGGGCTTTTTTAACTGATTTCAGACTTTTTATTTCTGTTTGTAACTAACACTGAACTGAGAAGACATAAAAACATAAATGAGAGGGTGATTAGGCACTGTTTTGACTAACCTGACTGACGAATTTGTGGGCCTGCTCACAGATAACGCTGTTCTTTAAGCAAATTCCTTTGCTTCTGCTTTTCTCTTTCTGCACTCCCCTTTGCCCCTTTGGTAGAGCTGTGCAATTAAAAGGTTTTTACTGTGGTTGAACCAAAAACTAGAAGGGGAAAAAATAACTTCAGACCCATCAGAATATGCCCTTCAAACTAAAGTTAATTTATATTCCTTTTTCTAGGCATTGAAACTTTTATTTGTTTCTTTGTTTGAATTTAAATTGAACTCTCAAATAAATTAAGCCGATCCCAAGCTTCATTTCTTGTGAATTTGAGGGGGTGGGTGAGTTTTGTGGGAACCACTTCTCTCTTCTTCTACACACTTGGTCTCTTTTGCTTTCTGACCTTCTATTTAGCAGGATTCCTAGCAAGCTACTCATTGCTGTGGTAGCTTCTGCCCTTGTGCCCTTCCCATGCCAGCGGGAAGAGATGTATGAAACTAACTGGGATCATGTAGTTCCAGTTAGTTTAACATTGCTGCTGCTGCCACAAGCACAGATTTTATACTGCAGGAAAAGAAAACGCGGTCATGCGATGTGATGTACCTAGAGGCTTCTCCCACTTGAGTGTTTAAACAGATAATATTGGAGGCTTTATGCAACCCTCAAATGTAGAGCCATGCACCCAGTTTCAATTGAATATGAAACATGTTCTTTAAAAGCGCCATGCAAAAAGTATTTTGTAGGTTTTTGAGCAACTGTGTCTTGTTTTCTGTTTCCCTCGCGTGCTTTAACATCAAATTTCATATTCTTTGTACATACCCTGGTGCATTCGTGTGTCCTTTCCCAAACACAGATGTATATGCACACACACACAGGTGCACACATCTTCCAGGGAAAGTGTTGTGTGCATCAGGGTATATTCATACCTCATTTGAGATGTAGAGAAGAAAACCAGTAGACCATTCCCATGAAAAACAAAACGTTGCCTACAGCAAGTCTCTCAATGCCATGAACAGCTCACAGGGGCTGTCATGGTGCGTCAGCCTTCATCTACTGCCAACTCTGCGTCAGGACACTGAAGCAAAACAGCAGCCTGTGATTTTAGTTAACTTCTCCCGAGTCTGTTTGATAGATAGATGGACAGTTTCTGTGAAGCTCTCATCTGTTTACTTGTGGTTTTTTTTGACTCCATGCATTTATTATTAATGTGCCAAATGATGTTTGTACCAGGGGTCAGATCATCATTTATACCTTCTGTGTAAACTGAATAGACTGAAATCAGTCCCACCACTGGGACAGACCCCTCACTCCTTGGTGCTGCTAGCACAGTGTCTGGTGCTTCCTTTGATCCAGTGGGGTTTAATTTATTTTTATTCTTTGTAAAACTTCAGTCTGCTTTGATAATTAATACCCAAGAAATGTCATGCGTGAGGCTCAGTGAAAGTTTCACTGAAGAAAATAGGCTGATTATGGAGGCAAATATATGTCAATATATTAAAGGAAAGTAAATTTTAACTTGAAAGACTGCAGATTTGTGCAACTTTGGCTTTTTGAGGAGGGAGAGTTTGGGTTCACAGTTTCTTCGGGCGCTTTCTTATCCTCATCCCCTTCTTTCAGCATGTATGTGTTCAAACCTAGGTGAGCTGCTGTGGTTAAAAAGGGACTGTATGTGTAGTAAAAATATCTTGTAAGCTGAAATGGGAGATAACTTAGCGCTGCTGCCTGGTGTTGATGGGATTACCAGGTACTATGAATCACTCAGGCAAAGAGGCCTGAGGTGAAACTTCAGACTTGTTATTACACCAGGGATATTGGTTCCGTTTAAAATAAGAAAGCATGGTCATCTTAGTGTGGTTCAGTTCAAAGCTTTGAAAATGTCTCTTATTGGAAAGATTTGAAGTAAGCAGTTTTGATCCTTCTGCAGCACGAGCACGTCAGTGGCTGCAAGAAGAGGCAGCTGAGCTGGTGTGTTTGCCCTGTGCCCAGCCCCCCTCTGTAAACAAGGATTTCAGTTAAAACAACAGATCATAAGAAGGGGTGACTGAAAACTATTCTGTAAGCATTTCTCTCGTTTGGAAGGTGCTATATAACAGAGGCTTTCTCTTGCCTTTGATTTTTCTATTTAAAAGGATTTTAAAACCATGTAGTCCTTGTCCTAAGATATGCTTGTTACAGAGTTCAGTGATGTTCCCTGAAGAAATAATCTAGCTTGAACTGTTTCCCCTGGCTATACTATGAGACAATTTGACTTTGCATGAAGTTTTGAAAACCATATGTGGGGATAATGTTTCAACTTCATGCTCTCTTTGCACTGCAAATGACAAAATACACTTTGAAGTGCTTTTTCATACTCTCTAGCGCTGTCTTTTGCATGCAAATGAATATTAATAAAAAGAGCCCCATGCTCACTTTTGTTTTGAATAGAATGTTCTGTCATCTCTTTAATTTTTCTGTCTCTTGCATTCCCTATTTTTAAAAGTTTTATTTTGTTTGTAGTGCCAGGCCCTATCCCTGCCAAGTCGGTGAAAGGAACTCCTTTTGAAGATAAGATCTTCCTCAACTGGAAGGAACCTGTGGATCCAAATGGCATCATTACTCAGTATGAGGTAATCATTAAACAGCTAACAAGCCTAAGATAGGGCTATAGTGCGACAGGAGGGGTAGCTGACAGTGGGTGTTTATGCTCTGTAGGCAGCTATCCAGTTATATGCGGCGTTCATTTACAGACTATGGCATTTTGAGTAGTGATTACATGTGCACCAAAAGTATGATTTTTTAATACGGTGTTGGCTGGCCAGCCCTGTCAAGTGGCTTTGGCACATGACTATCACAATATTGCAGTCCACGTAGAGGGTGCTAGTTTTAACAGTCTTGTATCATTCCTATGCAGCCTTCCAAAGCCATAACAGCCATGATCTGTGAAATCTTTGTTGGAAGACAAGGTTACATAAAAAGCAAGATGTTTATTAAAATTGGAGCAATGTTTTTTAACCTTGTCAGATCTTTAGATAGCAACCTTCTAGGAGACCTCCATATATATTCTGTTTCAAGTGTATTTAGTATACGAGCCTTCTGGGGACCTCCACAGGAAACACAAACACCATCCTCTCCGGCAGTCCTTTTTTAAAAGAACGGGATATAATTTTTTTCTACTAGTGAATTGTAGGGGCAACACAAACCAACTAATCAAACAAAACACCTTGAATCCATTTATCTTTTCAATGCTGACAAAATTCTTCAGTGTGGGTTAACCTTGGTGGGCAGCTCAGCCCCACTTAGCCGCTCACCCACCCCATCATAGTGGGATGGAGGAAGAATTGGAAGGGCAAAATTGCAAGTTTTTGTGGTTTTTATCGCAAATCCAAAACACAGCACCATACAGACTACTACGAAGAAAATGAACTTCATCCCAGTCAAAACCAGTACATTAAGATATCATTGCTGGTTTTAAATATATCAGCTTGGTTTGGACAGCATTGAAATCCAATTGCTTCATGAGGAGAAGGAAATGTATTACTCAAGTGAAAAATGAAGGGTTTTGGTGGAGATGGGGAGGATGGTGGAAGTATCCCAACTTAAATGTAACATTGAAATTTTCCATGTGAACTAAAATCACAAAGAAAGAGAGATGAAGGGCACCTGCATAGCCTTTTCAGTGAAGCAGACCCTGCAATAATACACATTAAGCCCTCATAGTATCCCCAGGATAGCTGGGTAGCTAGACGAGTGTGTGTCTTTCCAGCCAAGCTGACCTAATCCCCTTGTGCCCAAAACTGTAGTAATAAATATTACTTACAAAAATAATTGTTTTCACAGGTCAGCTATAGCAGCATACGGTCGTTTGATCCTGCAGTTCCAGTCGCAGGACCTCCACAAACCGTGTCGAAGCTGTGGAACAGCACACACCACGTCTTCTCACACTTGCATCCTGGTACTACCTACCAGTTCTTTATACGTGCAAGCACTGTCAAAGGGTTTGGACCAGCAACCACAATCAATGTAACAACCAACATCTCAGGTAAAAACCAAAACAAATAATTCCATAAAAAGGGGAAGTAGGAGGGGGAAATGATTTTTAGGCTTTTTTTTGTTTGGTTGGTTTGGTTTGGTTTTGGTTTGGTTTGGTTTGGTTTTTTTGGGGGGTAAGATTTGAAAAATCATAAAATGGGAAAGAAACTCCCCCCCAAAATCCTGTCATGTTGTGGAAATGTATTACTGAAAATGTTTTCGATTGTTATTTGCCAAACAGTAGCATAAGTTCAGGGATAAATCCTTTCATGAGGTAGAAATTGTACACCTGTAGTTGTTAACTGATTTTGTGTAATCTTGTACTTATATCTAAAGATTTTGAAGTACTGTATAAACTTTAACTCAATAAGCCTTACAGCACTCTATAGACCACTAAGTACTGTGTTTGTTTTGCAGATTAGTAAAGTCAGATGCAAAAAATTAATGGACTTACTCAAGGTGACACCACTTAGCAGCACACAGCTATAACAGAATTGGGGCTGTTGGGAGGAAGTGTGAATATAGGTCTGCTTTCTCATGCTTTATTCACTTACTGCAATGCACCAATTCATCTTAATAACACACTGTAAACTCTAGAAGAGACTAACGTCAAATGGAATGCTCTAGTATTTTTTTAAATTTTCTTAAATTTCAGTGTTATTGTTAAGATATAACATAGGAGCTTATGCCGTTGAGAGTAAAAGGTAAGTCAATGCTATATATGGAGAGACTGTTGATTTTTTGACATGGCAACTTCAGAGCTTGTCAGAGATCAAAGAAGTCAGTCATTTAGAAATGTGAACAGCACAAAGCAGACTGTTTGCCTTATTATCTGCCATAATGAAACTTACATTGTCCTGTAAAGAGAAGTTTTGTATTGGAATGCACCTACCATTTCTAAGGGAAGCTACTCATGTAGTCTCCTCAACAAGTTTCCAAAACATGCACATAAATGAAAATGTGAGAAAAGTCAAGGCATAGCTCCTTAAAATATGTAGCAAGTGAAATGCTGTTGTTGTAGTAAACTGGAACAGTTTGTTGAATTCCATCCCAGCACATAAGCACTAGCACTCTTCATATCCCAGCCCTTTCAAAAAGAAAAAACAACCAAATTTTAGGACTTCTGTCCAGAGTCCGGTCTAACACACTTTCTAGACACAGTATGGGTCTGTCAGTTGGCAAAGTAAGGTTAATACTAGGAAAGCTTAAGGGCAGGCTCTGACACCCTTTGTATCTGAATTTCAGGAAATGCTAACTTTTATTTTAATGAGGAGCAGAAGTATTCCTTTTAACCAACCTTACAAGTGTGATCCTAGTGAACATGGTGTAAACAGTAATTCATAAATTAACATTAAATGAGTATTATTTCTATAATATTTCCTGAGATGAGTGATTTTTATGTTCATCTAGGATCTGGACCATATGAAGAAAGATTTCTAATGTTTCAGTGCTCTTCTGTCTATTGCCATATTATTGTAAAGTTGTTATGACCTAAAGGAATGACATCCTACTAGGAAATATCTTTTTGGGGAAAGTTCATTTTGAACTATACAGGCACCATTAACAGTTTTATAAAGATACAGCCACATATTTAAAAAAAAAAAAAAAACCAAAACCAAACCAAACATGCAGATCGTTTTCAAGCTTGTTAAAGGTCAGTAATCAATAGATACCTATTATTTACTGAATCACAGAAAATCCTGTTTCTTCTCTTGCACTACAGCTGAAGTCAGCAGCAGTACTGCCAGTGAGGACTGTAACAGGTTTGCAGCAACAGGTTAAAGTTGGATAGTTGAAGTAGTCACCAACACAACACATCTAACCCACAACAAATATTGCTGCAATGAAAGCTTGACAGCCAGTCCATTAGTGAATTAGTTCCTGAACTGCTTCTAGTTTCAGCTTGGGTTTTGTATTTTCTTAATACCCTGGTCTGAAAATCTCAGTGGTTTAGAAGCTGATTAATGAGCAGCTTGTCCATCCTTTGTTAGAAATAGAAGGAGAAATGGGCATGGGAATAGAGTCCCCCATCCAGTTGTAGCGCAGAAATGCATGTCTATCCAAGCCCATTTTTCCTGCACTCTGACTGGTATTGGTGTGGTCTCCCATGACACTTAAAAGAGGAAGTGTGGAAGGTTCTTAAATTTCGGAGGAAGAAAAAGAGAGATGGTAGAGACAGGGTCCCCAAGATGGTGAATACAGTTGTTTGTAAGGTAGAAAGAGCAAGGTCAAAATCAGATTTTGTAGTTTTAGGATTACTTGGCAGTCACATCCTCCCTCTGTTTCTGTCCTTGAATACACCTGTATAAGTTGATAGGTATCATGATCTGAGGGGAGCAGTTAGGGATGGGGTTATCAATGGGACTTGTTGAAGTCCCATTCATACTCCAGTGACTGGAAAATCATTAAAAAAGACTCAGTGTAGATGATGAAGATTGTGGCTTTGTACTCTATTGCAAACAGACACAATCTCATGAAAATTCAAACTGTTTTCACTGATTTGTTTCTCATTCTTTTCCTTCCCACTCAACGTTAATCAGCTCCCACTTTACCAGACTACGAAGGAGTCGATGCATCTCTCAATGAAACTGCTACTACAATAACTGTCCTCTTGAGACCAGCACAGGCCAAAGGTGCACCTATCAGGTAAAAAATAAATTAAAAATCAAGAAGATATTTTTTGTTGTTGATTATATGCTGTCTCACAGCTCACAGAGCAGTTCAATTCCAAGTGATATTCATTTGACATTACTAATGGGTTTTTTTAGCTAGACTGACCTTACCAATAGATCTGTAACTCAAAAAGAAAAAGTTCTTGTGTGGTGTTTTGTTGGGGTCTTTGTTGTTGTTGGGGGTTTTGGTTGGTTGGTTTGGTTTTTGGTGTTTTTTTTGGGTTTTGTTTGCTTTGGTTTGTGGTTTTTATTGTTGTTTGGGATTTTTTGTGTGTGTATTTTTGTTTTGTTTGTTTGTTTTGCCTTGTCTTGGTGGGTTTTTTTTGGTTAGTTGGTTGGTTTGGGTTGGTTTTTTTTTTAATATAGTCATGACCTGAATCATCCAGCTGTCTGTCCTGTTTGATTTAGGGTCCCCAGGACCACCTCCTATCCATTATCATTTCATTTTACTTCCTCACAGTGTCTCTGAAATACAAAGTTGAAAGGTGTTTGTCAGAAAGGGGATTTGAAAATGACTCTACCTTTTTAACAGTGCTTCAGATCAGCTATTCTATAGCATCTATGTATGACTGGAAAATTGGAAGCTCAGAGGGAGTGGGAGAATAATAGTGATGAATACAAACTATTTGACCTTTTTCCTCTCAGAGTGCTTCTTACTAGAAATCATGTAGCAAGCTATTAAATTTTATTTGGCATGTCCCATAATCGTATTAAAATGTTTCATTTATGTTAACTTTGAGGGGTCTTTCCCTTTCTGCTCTCTAGTGAGATATAATTTAATTCTGTTTGCAAAGATTAGTCCACATCCTGCTCTTTACTTCTGCTTGTTAGTGCAAAAATTTTGTGTTATTATTTGATTCCATTTGTGCTTTACTGATGTAGCTGCATCAGCAATATTCAGGGACAGGGTTGACTAATTGGGGGTTAATTAGCTACTGAGCATCAGAACCTTTCCATGCTCTTACCCTTGTGACATTTTAGAGAAATAGAGGGTAATACGTTTCATTCTTTTTACATTAAGTCAGTTACTGTGGCTCAGCTTAGGTCAAGTAATGTGCCTGAGCCCTAAAAGTAGAGGAAAATGAACTGTTTCTTAAGCATATTTCCATTAAAAGGGATGTATGTTTTACATGGATATTGTGGGGATGAGTCAGGTACCTGTAAGCATTTTTATCTGCTTATCATATAGTCACCTTTATGATTGATATGATCAAGTTATTTATATTCTGTCATAGAAGGTAATCCAGATTCATCCCCTTAACAGAAGATATTGATGTGTTATATTCATAAATAAAATTGTAACCCCATACATCATTAGTTTCTGAAATATTACCCTGGAGCAAACCTAGGGTTTTTATGGATGTGAAGAATGATAAAGTGGACAGGACTACATTCAGTACAGGACTTGGATTCCTAAAATAGGACCTTTGTTGAATTGCTACTGTAGAAAATAGACCTGTGATGTGAAAATGCTCCCAAGTTAGGCAGGTACTTAACCTCACTGTATGCACTTTTAAAGCCTTCCAGGTGTCCTGCTGCTGGCCATATTCAAAGCTATACCCTTTTGAGAAATGTGGTATCTATCTCTCATCTAATCCGTGCCAAATCGTTTGTCCTTGTGCCTGGTTCCCCAAGGGGGCTGATGCGTAGGGTCACCCAGAGCAAGCCTGCCAGACACCATTGGGATCTGCTGACAGTGGTGCTCATTTTCTCAACAGCGACTGATCTGTAGCACATTTGTGCAGGCTCCTGCCTTCATTCCCACTCCTCACGCTGAGGGGAGTCTCCTCTCCCAGGTTCCTCTTCTGGGCATTTTCTTTCATGAACTGGTAGCATGCTGGGATGTGGCTAAAGGAATACTCATACCTAGCTCAGGGAGCTTTGGTTTCTCTACACCTCACTGACAGGCAAGTAAGTCACTGCAGAGTAAATCTGCAGCACACCACCTCACATTTATTCTTTTGATTTTCCTTACAGCATCCTCATTTCTATGGCTTGAGCTTGTCATGCCATAGAAGGCCTATGAAGGTGACAAAAAGGATCTATATGCTAAATGTTAATAGATATTTTGATAGGGATAGTTTGGTAGGATATTAATAACTGTTGTTTGAGTATGTTCTCAAAAAAAGTATGTCTTTCTTCGTGTCTCCCATCTTCCCTTGCCACTTCTAAAGCCTAAGAGATTACATGAAATTTCTGACTTCACTTGTAGACATATTGGAGCACATCCAGAGAAGGGCCACCAAAATAATCAGGGGAATGGAGCATCTCTCTAATGAAGACAGGCTGAGGGAGTTGGGGCTGTTCAGCCTGGAGAAGAGAAGGCTCCAGGGGCACCTTACAGTGACCTCCAGTACCTGAAGGGGGCT
>JAAGNO010001649.1:0-61326 GCA_033439905.1 Ceryle rudis
CTGCGCAGGCGCGGCACGCCCCGCCCAGCGCCACGAGGGCGAGAGGCGGGGCTAGGACGATGGTCACGCCCAGTAGGAGGCGGTGCCAAGGTAGGCGGGGCTCTGGCGTGACGTCACCAGCAGCATGGCGGTGGTGAGGAGCGGCTGGTGTGCGGCCTCGGCCGCTCCCCGTTCTTTCTCCATGTCTGTAAGGAGCCCTTGGCTCTAGCGACCCGCAGTTTTTCAAGGGATCAGATGTAGGGGCATACACGGGTTTCCACAGCTGCTCAGCATCTGTAATTTCCATATCTGGAGCACTGACCATCAAAGAGCTAAAAGAGATGGTTTCATGCATGTCTGAAAGGGGGGTGTGAAGGGCTGTGTGTGTGTGTGAAAAAGAGGTGGGGTGTGTCCAGTCTGGCCAGTTAACACTGAGAGGGGTGTTGGGGCAGAACAGCACAACCTCTGTGTTGGAATTTGGTCACTCCTACCTAACTTGGAGTTACTTACTGTGTACTAAAATGGGAAGTCTTACAAACACTCACGTGTTGTTAAATATTAATGCAATGCAATCCAGTGAGGTTGGTGTTTAACTTAAACATCTTACTAAACTGTTCTCTTTTGGAAGGTTTTATAGTTTATGCATTTGTGAGGCACCGAAGCATGTGAGGTAACACAGTTGAAGCACAGCCTATTTTGAGATGCAGGTGGTAGGTCTAATCCCACTTTTGGAGAGACCTGGGACATTCCGAAGGAAAACATCCTTGCAGGCCTGTGTCTCAGAGCAGAATGGACCTATGAGCTCTGATAGAGGCATGGAGCATGTGGGTCTGTCAAATCCTCTGAGAAACTTTATGAAAAGCTCTATAGAAATGTCAGTATGATCCAGGAAATGTTTCTGAAGCAGCAGCTGAATGTTCTGCTTTGACTTTTGTTTTTTATATTATTTAATTTTTGTTCTTCTTAGTAAATGCTGGGTGAGGAATCACATACCATTAATGATTTCTCAATATTTCACCCAGACTTTCACCCCAGCCTGAGTATGAGAGTCGTGGCAAACACTCTGACACTGCACTGTGCAGAACATGTTTCGGAGCTGTCATTCTTGCGATGCTGGCAGTAGTTTGATTTTTCATCACTAAGAGCTCTGCATTGTTTTGATGCAAAGCCATGTGCTTTATTGCAGAAATGTCCTCAGAAGAAGCCAGGGAAGTCATAGGAGCCTGAAGGATTCCTTGCTATTACTCCATTGATCTTTGGAGAAGGATCTCAAAGCTCTTTTGAAAAGCACTGCAGAAACATTCTCCTGCCATGTTAGAAACAAAACAAGCCAAAGGGCCCAGCCACCAAGTTCCCAGTTCCCTTTTCTAACCACAACAAAAAGCTGCTTTGCATTTTGCCCTGTCTGGTTTCCTGTGGGCTGTGTTTCTGACAGAGATTCTGTGATTCTGTGAGATAGGCTGTCTGCCGTGCTCGACTCCCTGTGTAAGGGCTGCTGGCTTGGTCCCATCCCTCTTCATAGGGTAAGAGCCAGGAGGTTGCTCTGTGCCACACACAGGGCCATGAGCCTCTGGCTGCTCCTCTTCTGCCTCCCAGCCTGTACTGGGGCTTGTGGCTCAAGGTGCACAAAAATGGGTTATTTCATGAGCACAGCAGCTTCAATCTCCTCATTCCCCAGCTGGGCAGGTCCTTGGATAGGGAGAGGAGAGTTAAAAGGTCCTTTTGGCCGCTTTCATTGTTGGTGGAGCTGGATGAAGGGGTGGTGATGGAGAGGCTGGAGCTGATGGGATGTCCCCAGGTGTCTCCACCCTGCAGCGGTGCAGCTATGCCTCTGCCAGCAGCCGACCCTCAGGGGGCCTTTTCTTGGCAGACAAATGGCACTGAGCGCACCGCAGGTCACCACAGAGGCTGTTGCGTCTTAGGTTTCACCTCGGCTCCTGGTCGGTTTTTTGGAGGCAAATGTCCACAAACGCATTCCTATGCCATCTCCAGCGCTCCCCGGTTACGGCACATTTCCTTCAGCCCCTCTCCCGGTCGTGACTCGCACCCGCCATTCGCTCTCCTGTCAGTTTTCATGCTGCCAAAGTCCCTCGGCGACCCCACCGCCATTTTCCAGCCCGGGCTCTGCTCCGGCGCCCGCGGCCGGGGCGAGGGCGCCACCTGCCGGGCGTCGCCGCCCCTCCCTCCGCCCGCAGCCCGGCGCGGGGCTCCGGCCGCCGAGGAGGCGAGGGTGTCGCGGCGAGGTTCCACCGCCCTCGGTCCTTCCGGCGCCCGTTACCGCTGTCTGGTGAAGGAGGCAAAGAAGAAGGATCGCGGGTCGGGGAGAAAGGGCGTCAGTGAAGGGCTGGGCGCAAGCCGCGAGTGGCGAGACCCTGGCCCTGGTTGCCCAGAGAGGTGGTCGATGCCCCATCCCTGGAACCATTCCAGGTCAGCCTGGCCAGGGCTCTGAGCAACCTGCTCTAGTTGCAGATGTCCCTGCTCACTGCAAGGGGTCGGACCAGATGAGCTTTAAAGGTCCATTCCAACTCAAACCACTTTGCAATGATACGCTTCTAAGCTTAACCAGAGTGTATCTGGCTTCAGTGTGAGAAAAGACTGGGTTTCATCCTGGAAGAAAATGCCACAAAGCCCAGCTGTTTCCTAGAAGATGTGGGGAAATGTAAAGGGACATGGAAGTAAAAATAATAAAACTGAAATGTGTTCACTGCTTGGGTCAGAGTCGAACTGCTCAAACTCCGTGGGGAGAGAGGTGCTGTAAAACCCCGGGCAGCGGCAGTCCCCAGGAACCAGAGAGCAGCTGCCAGTTATGACTTTATTCATTTTCACATTTAGATATTACAACAAAACTCTTAATGACCAAGGATAACAAGTACTATAGGAAAAGAGGAAAGGAAGCAATGTTGTAACTGGTTTGATATATAACCGTGAACTTCCAGAGATAAGACTCAATGTGAGTTACACTCACATACGCTCACTGGTAGGAAAACTTCTCACGTGCAAACACCCACACGCTCACCCACAAAACACTCGCACACACAGACACACTTGTACTCGCACATAACCTATGTTGTAACCTACTTGCTTCAAAGGCAGCTCACTGAAACATTGAATGCTGCTGTAGCAACAACAGGTACCAGCTTAAAATATTGCAATATAAAGGAAGTGTTACTTGATACACAGGTTTTTCTTCAGAGACACATGTGTACTTGCAAGTAGGGGAACCAACGCTTTGTTTTCACAAGGGAGGAATGTCCTCTCAACATCAACACTTTGTAAATGAGCCTGTGTGTAGACCAGGAAGAGTCATTTTAAAGGAGGATGATAAATAGCTTAGCTTCAATGCTGAGTTCCAGTAAAAGGCCCAAACAAAATAAAACAAAACAGTCTGCAGGCACAATTATCGAACCTTGGGCTTTAAAACTCCCTCATGGCTGTGGAAAGACAGACAACGCTATTGCCTCACATCTTAAAACTGAAACAGACGAGCTTCATTTCACGCTCATGCTTATCTGGAGACACTAAAAAAAACAAATGCCAGAAATAACACAAGAGTGTGGGGAGGGGTATCAGGTTTGTGCACTCTAATTTTAGCATACTTTTAAGAGAGCGAAAGTACAGTTGTCTCAACAGCTCTTTAATATCCCACACTACAATCGTTCTTCATTAGCTTGAGTGTCTGAAAAGGAGCCAGCATTTGCTCATCTCCTGGGTGCCTTGTTTGTGTGATGCTGTTGATGCAAATACAATAGGATCTGATTCCAACAGCCCCCCCCCCCCCGCTAAGATGGTGCAAAAGAGAGAAAATAATCTTCTGCGGAGCCATATGATTTGAATGCTCAAAATTCAAACACCACACCAGTGCTTTCCCCAGAGAAAAGCAGGGGATTGTTGACAATGGCTCTAATGAAGTAACCCTTCTCCACAAGGATGCTTGTGAGCAATTTACAGCTGAACCTAGAGACAAGGTGCAGCTGCCTTGGCTAGGTGGAAGTGCTGACAGCCAGCCAGGGTGCTCTGTCCCCTTTCTGCTGAGGAATCCTGACAGTGCCCTGTGAGCATCAGGCTTTGCTAACATGTTTCTATCCCTCACATATGGACAAGGACTTGCAGCTACTTTGGAGTTCTAGTTTTAAACTATTATTTTATTTATAGGCCTCTTTGTTGGTCCCTCTCTCAGATGGAGCTGCATTTCCAGGCAGAGAACTGTTTGTGAAGCACTGGAAATAAGAGAGCCTGGGTCCTGTGAATGCACATCACTCAGCAAGCAGCCTGAATTAGCTCGTCTGTCCATCACCTTCCACCCACATGAATGCTGATGGAGACCCGCAGCAGCATGGGGCACATGTAGCTTTTCTTTGGTCAACGGAACCACCAGTTCAGAAACCAGGGCAAGATGAGGGCAGGAGAATTTGGTCTGGCTTATACCCTGCTGGCTGTCCTGCTTCCTTGGACTTGCTCTCCAGTATATCCTGCCAGAGGATTCTTACTGAGTCATAACAATTACTTAAAGATGCTTAAATTCTTGGCAACTTCAGGGGACACCAGTAGAAGTTAGGGAATTCATTCTCACATGCATTTTCCAATTTCATATCCAGAGCCAGTTTGGCTCAAGCTGGTCAGGTTTTGTGCCTTTCTTTGCCATGGAAATCACAGCCATGTCATCCTGCTGACATGAAAAAGGAGGAGAACGTTGAGCGCTCCGCACAGGCTTAGAGACTATGAATGACAGGCATGCTTTGCTCATGTGCTAAATAAATCTCCCCATTACACCTGTGTGGAGAGCTACAGTTAAGACTTGGGGAAAGTCATTCGTAAGGACTCACAGGCTTACATCAGGAAACGCATACAACCCTCTGCTGGAAAAGAAATACAGTTTGGGAAAACAGCACATCTGACAGGAACCATAATTTTAAAAGTCCAAACCAAACCCATCTCTCTGTGCACAGAGCTGTGGCCTGCAAGCAGAAACGCTGCAGTGCTCAGATGCCCTGGTGCCAGAAGCTCTGCCAGCCACAGGCATGTAGAAGAAGAGATGACAACAAGCTGTTGAGATGAGCCTTTTCACCCAGACTCCTCTGGTGGTGATGTAACCATATTCTGTGGCTGAGCTCTCAAATTGTGAGCTGGATGGAAAGAAGTAGGTGGGAAGCGGTGAGGTAGCAGCACAGAAATCTGTAGAAAGGGGCTGCAGAGATTCTCCAGAGTTCTGAATTCACATTGTATCTTTTGGAAACAAAAGATCCAAGTGATGAGATGTTTCCTCAGCAAATGAATGTTCCTCAGTCCTCCAGAGACAGGTACACTGTGCTGGTGGTTCTGCAACAGAAACTGGAGAGGAGCTGCTTGGGCAGAGAGACAGGGAACTAGGGCGACAGGAAAGGTCTTGGTGCAGAACTGGGAGAACTGGAGCTTGAGCCCTAACCAGGTGCTGCCCTCCATATGCTCAGTGATGCCAACACACAAGGGGATGCAATCCAGGGCACCTCATTGCAGGAGCTCTGTTTCTTCCATTGTTTCCAAAACCCTTGCAGCAACTTGAAAATAAACTTTTCACTCCCCACCACTTTGATCCTTTTCCTCCCAGCAAACAATCCATTTTCACACTGTGTTTAGAAGCCAGATGAAATTAACACATCTTTGCTTTAATTTGTCACTCAACTTACAAATGATCTCATCACTGCTCTAGGAGAAGGGGAAGGTGAGAGCAGCAGACCTGTGAGTAACCAGCTCTCAGCACAGATCATATAAAACCCTGTTTTGCACAGGGCCTGCAAAAAGAGTTGTTATTTATCTCACTGGGAGGACTCGAACCATCAGCTGCTGACCTACTCAGCACTAGCTGTGTTGAGATGGTTAAAATAATTCTGCTATCAGGCTGATTGACAGGTTTCCCCCCAGCGAAGATGAGAGGGGTGTGGATGTTGCTTTCAGAGGAGACAGAGATGCTGGCACCTGCCCAGAATGAACTGTGTGCATGAACATTTGGAAAGATCCCTTGGGATCTCTCCATACACCTCTTTAAAATGCCCTGCTTTTGCTGCTGATACCACCAGGGATTTCTTCTCTTTGATTCTGCTCCACAGCTCAGCAGCTGACATCATGAGAGGAGAAGGAAGCAATCCAAGGAAAAACATTGGGGCTGAACACCAGGAAGAAACTTGAGACTAAGACAGATCTATTTATATCTGACCTGAAATGGGCTTTCTGAATGGGAAGCTGATCTGAGTGGAGGCTGGATGCTAGGGAGAAGGTGCTGTAGTGCTGAACACAGGCACCCACTTGCCAGCAGAATGCATCTGTCTGAGCCACAGGAAGAAATGTGAGGAATCAGTGAGGTGTTCTCTCCAGTCCTGGCACAGGGAAGCTGCAGCTGGAGGTGCTGCGTGGGCCATCGTGCTGTGGTTCCAAGGACATCGGCATTCCCCATCCGTCTGGGGTAGGTTCCCTGTTGGGATTGGGTATAGGTTGAAGGAGAAGCTCTGAGTGACCCTGATGATATGCCTGGAGGGTGAGAGGGGATGCCTCAGCAAGTGTCTCCAGGGCCTGATGCCATTAGTACTGCTCCGAGAAGAAGGAAGTGTGGAGAGTGTGGGGACTGGCCCCCTCTCCGGGCGGGGTGCAGCTGCCATCCTCAGAGTGTTCTGACAGCTCCCCATATTCACTGTTGTAAAAAGTCTGGCCTCCAACTTGGGACCCGTACAACAGCCGACATCTGCCCCGCAGGTCCGACTGTTCCCCTGACAGCTCCGCAGTTCGTCTGGACCCTTTACTGCTGTGAGGGAGAGAGACACAGAAGATCAATCTGAGTGCTCCTGGAAAGCCTCTGTCCTGCTTAGAGAGATCCCAGCTTCAGGAAACATCATCTACCAATGCACGGGGCAGAAGCAGGGTCAGGAATGGACCTACAACTCCTTTTCAAAGGACAACACCAGACCTTGCTCTAAACCTAAACACAGCTTGCATGTTTTGTGAAAAATCTGCACATAACCCAGTGAGAGTTATTTCCTCTCTTCTAGATACATTTGGGAAGCCCAGGGAGTGGTTGGGACCCTGATGAGCAGGGAGAGACAAGAGACATTTATTGCCTTAATTTCTACTAGATCTGTCAGAATTAACATAAACCAATAAAAAACAACAACCAGGATGGGGGAAGGTAAACAAAGGACAATAATGAAGAAGATGTGGGAGGAAATCACCAACCCCATCTCAGTACCTGCCAATACCAGGTGACTGGCAAGGTCAGAACAGCAAGGGCAGGGGCACAGTCAAGGAGAGGTTTAAGGGTGGTGTTTTCCAGGAGATGGGACACCAGGTAACCCATTGTGTGGGAGATGACAGGAATGTGCCTTAGGGAGAAGAGGACAAGGACAAGAAGCAGGAGACAGTCTGATACAAGAGCAGAGAGGCCAAAGGGCTATGGCTAAGGGAAAAGACATCTGATCAGACGCTTAGTGGCAGAGGAGGTGAGGAAGAGGCTTGGGACTGTTCTGGTCTACATGTGAGCTGACATGGCTTGCTCAACACACTGTCATGGAGACAAGGTCCCAGGCTGCTCTGGCACCAAGGAGAGATGAGCTGGACAGGTTCTCACCCAGATTCCAAGCCTGGAGCAAGGACATAACCACCCATAACATCCTCAGCCCCAAGGTGGATAACCAGCTCAACCTGCCAGGCTCAGTACTGGCTTGTGAAAGTCCTAGGCCTGTATCGTCCCTGCGTGTACCACATGGGTCAGGGATGGGAGAGGGAGGTGGCAGCCACATAATTTCCATCCATCCCACTTGCCACTGCTTGAACAAACCCTGACATATTTCACCAGAAAATGTCAATAAGCATTAAGAGTCAATTATTAACACCATCACTCCACTGTGCCTCATTATCTTAATGGACACGTTCTCATTGAATGGGCACAGCTTGTACTTTTAAACCCTCGGAAAGCAGCAGGCATGTCTGTTCTTCATGGGTTTTACCTCTTGCTAGTGTGTGTGTGGACTTGACTGGCTCAGAGTCCACAGCCCTGCTGCTGCTGCTAAGAGCCCCAAGTGGTATTGGGCTGTACGGGGAGACACCAAGGGCTGCCTCCTGCTCTTACTGCATTTGGCAGCAGGGGGGTCTGACTGGCTAGACTTAAGGAGTACCTGAATCCACCTTCTTTTCTGTGTCGGTTTTCTATCCTCTCAAATTCCTCAGATGCCAGAATCATCCCACTGTCTGTCTGATTGTCCTGGAAGGAAGCAACAGGAGTTATCAGTAACATCCCTCTTTGATCAGAGTGGGAAAGGAGGAGGAATAATTCAGGAGATGATATCATGTGTATCTATGATGAGGAAAAAGAAGTAAGGGCCCTTTACCAGAATGCTCAATGATCTTACTGGAACTGATTTTTCTTAGGTCCCTTCTTAGCAGCACATACAAAGGCAGGATTTATGTGTGCAATTCATGGCCACATTTTTTGGGGAAAAAAAAAAAAAGAGTGCTCTCTGCCTAGAAGATGTATTACCATCAAATCTGTAAGGTGAAATTTTCTTTTGAGACTAAAAGTGTGAGTTAAGTTTTGCCACTAGAGGAGATGTAAGCACCAGCCCAGTTCAGAGAGGCCAGGAGGGCTCCTACTGCACACTGACATGTGGGTCAAGATACAGGAGGTGCAGATAAGCACTGTTCATTTACCCATCCCTGTCTGGATTTCAGTATGCTTAACATGTTCACAGATTTGAGAAGGGTGAAGAGCAGGCTATTCTCTGAAGTCCTTCATAGTCCCTGCTTGTAGATCTAACCTCCCTGTTTCACACTCAGGCAGTACAAGCTGTGCTGTAGAGAAACATCTCTGTGCCAGGTGGAAAAATGAATGTTTATAGGACTGGACAGACTGAACAGGAATGACACGGACAGACTGACATTGGAGAGGAGTGATCTTTCTTTTATAATCTTCACAGCAAAAGTGTCAGGAAACAGATGAACTTTTTTCCCCCCTGCTCAACCCCACTCAGATGCTACTCACCGGGTGTGCTTTGTACATAGTATGTGTCATGGGAAACTCTTCAAATGTCTTTATCCTGGATGAACACCGGATCTGATTTCCTCCCGTCAAACAGCCAGGGAAAGAGACACAGTTGTAGTATCTGCCAATAGAAGCGTACTGTATTCAGTAAAACCAACAGGGTCAATGTCCTGGATACACAGGACCTCAACCCAACTTCCTCTCTGTGCAACCAAAGTACGCAGGGAAGTGGATAACTCAAATGGTTGATTAGGGGAGGGGAATGGGGTCACCATAGGCCTCAACACCATAGTACTTCTGCAGTAGGGAGCACCCAGACTTCCTGATCACATCAGGCCCTGATTACCTCTTCATTTTGAATAAGCAGGGTAATGTCATATGGACCCAAGGCACCACACTATCCCAGCTACCTGGAGATGTGAAGCCTAGGCCTAATTGTTTGGGTTAATTAGGAACAGACAGGATGAAACTCCTGCATTAGCAGAAGGGCAGAGACCCAGCTGACATCTTCTTTCCTCACCTACCCAATGGACCATGATGCCCTTAGTGGGATGTGGTGCTCTGGCAGTGTAGCTGGAGGTAGGAGAAGGACTGTCATAGGCTTACACATCAAGGGCTCTTTCTCATCAGCAAAGGAATGTGATTTTGCTTTTATAAGCAAGATGCTATGGCCTAAATACTTGGATCACACTTGATCACCTGGGATTTTTCCAACCTCTTGATACTGGGTTCTTCCCATATCGTCAGGCTTCCTTACAGCTCAGGCTTCTGGCTGCCTGCTGGGCTTTCTCTGCCCTTTTCAGAGGGGATTCACCTTGCTGCTAGGCTGTGGCAGCGTATCCTCATGTCAAAGTCCTCTTCATCTGAGTTTTGCTGAGCAGAGGAAGGTACCTGGGAGAAACCATCATCTTCTGAGCTGTGGGAGTCGTTCAGCGGGATGTAATCCTTCCCTTCCTGCTAGGAAGAACAGCGAGTGGCCTTACATGAAGGGGAGGACTTTCCCACAAGAAAAGGCTCTACAAGCAGAAGCTGTCAGAGCTGGGGAGGAAAATTTCTCATTTGTCTTTTGTTTCTCTAGGACAAAATATCTGCCTGGGGATTTCTGTGCCCTCTGCATTAAGTAGCAGCAAATGTTGCAGGTACATGGAGGTGTTATCAGGAAAAGAACCCAGTTCTCCAGCCTACAAGGACAGAGCACTGTGCTCCAGGGGCACATCATTGTGGTTTAGTCATGCCTGTGCTGGGATCCAGTACTGAAAGGTTAAAATCAAGGATGTCAGGATGAGGCAGTACTCGTATTTACGCATTTAGCTACCATCTTATGAAATGGAACATCAAGAAAATATTAAAATCAGCACTGTACATTCATTGCAGTTAAAAGTCCTGGTGAGTTACTGCATGGCAGTGATTAGTAATAGTTTCATGGAAATTTGTGTATCTGACTGCTATAATGGAACAGTTGTTTGGTTCACATGGTCCTGACATTTAGATCTGAGGACAGAGTTTCAGAAACCCTGCTGAAGTCCTGGTTTTCATTATGTGGGTGTGTGGGAGGCAGGAGAGCCAGGGCCTTGACTCAGCTGAAAAATTTCAAATAATCATCCAGGGATTAGGAAGGAAATACTGTAATGACGACTGAGAGGGCACCCGCCCTGCATGGAGTGGAGCTATATTAGGATGCAGTGAGAGAAATGAGCTCTCAAGTAGCTCTGGGAAACAGACCTTTCTGATCCAGGAAACCCTGTGTTATTCTTTGGCCTGTGCAAAAGTATTGCATTGGCCGGGGAGTCAGGAAAGGGCACAGGCAAGGGAGCTAGTGGTGGGAGAAGAAAGAACTGTCTGGAGCTGAGCAGGGACACAGAGAGGTTTTCACCTGCTGGACGTTTTCCTGAAGAAGGTTCCCCAGTATCCCCACCAGGTCAGTGAAAGTTGGTCTCTCCTTGGGATCGCCATGCCAACAGCTCAGCATTATACGGTAACTGCCAAGAAGAGATGCTGGTTTTATGCCACAGAAACCCCCCCATACCTGACTCTGCCACTCCCACCCACGTGGTGCCTGCTGGCACAGCATGTACCTGCAATGTGACAGAAAGCTCAGCACACCCCAGCACATTGGCCCTGTGTACCTACTGGAAGGGGGTCACTTTGATATGCACTGAATATAACAGTGTGCATATGCAGGGGGTACTTAGAAGCTCTGATTTGAACCCATCTGGATTGCCCTCTAGGCAACTGCCTGGAGTGAAGAATGTGTTGGCTCATGCCCCACCCTGGCTGAAAGTTCTTTGCGTCCCACAGAGGGGCTTGCTTATGCTGGGATCTGGGAGATCTTTACCATCCCAGAGAAAGCTCTGCTCTGATCAGTACTGGGATCCATAGGGTTTCCGACTTACATTTCTGCTGTGGCATACTCTGGGGCTCTCATCCTGGTACCATCTTTGAGCCTCTGGCAGAACTCTTCATTGATCTGGACTCCAGGGTATGGAGATGCCCCTAAAGGAGATTTGAAGAGGGTCAGGAATGTGAAATATGCCATCAGAAACCAGTCCTTCTGAGAATGCCCTTCCTCCCAAAACACTGGGAGATGTGGTCACAGCCTAAGTCCTTAGTGCTGCCTGAGACAGCCCTCTCTACCTTAGTGAGCTGGAAGCCACCTCTGCTTGTCTGTCTCCCCATCACCCTGCTCATGGGTGGATATGGCCTCCATATTTTTTTTTGCCTACACTGATGTCTCTTCCCGTCATGCTTAGATGTTCTTCAGAGTGTCAGGGCCTCCTGCACAGGCTCACCCACCAAGCTGCTATGTGGGAAGAGAGGTCCTGCCTCCCTCAGCAGCATGTGACCCTCATTAGCACTCACCTAGAGAGAATATTTCCCAGAGGAGGACCCCAAAGGACCAAACGTCACTCTGGGTAGTGTAGACCTTGTCAAAGATGCTCTCTGGAGCCATCCACTTCAGTGGGAGACGGGCCTGCAGGAGGGAGAGGCAAGGCACAAAAGTTCAGTCAGGGACATGTCCCAGGACAGCCCTTCTTGTAGCAACACAGTGAAAGGAAACCAGAGCAAATAGCCCTGCTCCTCTCTCTTCAGAGGAATGGAGGTTTGGTTAGACCAGAGGCAGTGATGGAGACACTGAAAGGGGGAGGAAAGAGTATAAAGAGAGTAAGTTAATGACAGGCTGAGGGGCAAAAGGAAGGAGACAGAGGTCTGTCAGTGGAGGAGGAGGACAGCACACGCATCACTGGGTTCCTGGTCCCAGCCACACAAGTGATTCCACTTCTCCTTTTTCATCTTTTCCTCAGTTTATTCCAGCCCCAGAGTAGTTTATGAACAACCTTAAGGGGGCCCAGTCTGTACAGGGTTTGAGAAGATGGCACTCACACTGCCTTTCCTGACATAGTCGGGGTCCTTGTAGATGTCCCGCGCCAGGCCAAAGTCACAGATCTTTACCACGTTGTTCTCTGACAGCAGGATATTGCGAGCTGCCAGGTCTCTGTGGATGCACTGAGGGCACACAGAGAGGAAGGGGCAAAATCAGAGGGACATGAAACACCAGTAGAAAGTGCAGAGCACCCCCCTCCCCTTGCAAACTTGAGCTGTAGTGGGGGAGTGGTGGGAGTGGGAAGGTGCTAAAGATAAAAATTTCTAAAGGAGATGGTTAAGGAGAGGATGAAACACAAGAGGACTAATTTCCCATCTTTGTGTACACTGGACTACCTCAGACTTCTGGAGAAGTGTGAGGCAGATTACCAAATCTCTCTGTGTGTCACCTGTAAAGTGGCTGTGGGTAGGCCTTCTCTGGGCAAGCATGGACAAAGGAAGAGAGGGGTGAGGGAAGGGGTGAACTCACCTTTCTGGATGCCAGGAACTCCATGCCTCGTGCTACCTGGAAGCTGTAGCAGATCAGGTCTTCCATTGTCAAGGGACTTTGCCACAAGTCGTCCACTGTCCAGGAGTATAAGAAAATTATTAGACAGGGAGTGGTTTCTTTTCCTCCTTGCCTTTCTTCAGGACTGTGGGACACAACCAGCCTCTTGGTGAGATACAGGCAGTCCTCAGCGCTAACTGGATTAACCAGATCCCTTGTAGGATTTTCTGCTTAGGTGGCAGAAAGTGCACGGCAAGAACCTGCTCAGGTGTGAGGAAAATGAGTCCAGACTCCAGCACACTTCAGTCGGAGTTGTGGAGAACAGGGCTGGGAGGAATTTGAAGGTCAGCTCATTGTTCCTGTCTCAGGAAGAACCCAGTGAGATCCCCCTCAATTCTCCTTTATTTTAGGCCAAAAGAATCCAAAGGGATTTAATCCTCCCTTCTGGATTTCAAGAGTTGATTACAAGGGACAACAAAGGACTGTAATAGTGCCATTCAGGGAATTGCCACACAACAGTGGAGTGGTCTGCCCCAGGGCTGGGTCCCAGCTGCCCAATGTCGTGCTCTACCCATTCCCGAAGTTAACCAAGTCCGGCATCTCTTTGGTGGGCCAGGTAAGGAGCTGCTGCCAAGGCTGGAATGTTACCTTCCTGAATGGGCTGTGCTGTCTGGCACTTATGCATCAGAAAGCGGTTGAAGATAGTGCTGTCGCTAGTCCCAGAACGACTCCTCCTGTCTGCTCTCACAGCCTCAACGATGGACTGGACCTGAATGCGCAGCCTGGGAGACTTCTCCTGGCAAGGAGACCAAAATGAAAACCTCAGCAGGCAACACACATTGTAACCCCTGCACCTATGAGCTACACAGTCTTGCCCTGCTCTTAGACTGTTATTCTGGCCTGGAAGCACCTATGCCACACTGCAGAAAGAAATTACTTCCCTGATGTGCACATGAACCCACATCACTGTGTAAAGTTGACCTGATGTTAGACAGAGGGTGTCTTTGTCCCATTGTCAGATCACGTTCCAGGCTGCAATTATTTCTTCCATAGTCATGGGATGGGTTCCTAGGAGCAAAGGAAGCTACTTACCCTGTAAGGACTGAATCCTTCCCTCTTGGTCCGCAGGTAGTTGGAGAGATTTCCATACTTGCAGAACTCAACAATAACCATGAGTGGACCTGGTGAGAAGGCAGCAAAGGTCAAGGGAGGAGTACAAGCTTGGAATGGTCAGAATTTGCCCCAACTGATATGATGTGCAGCCCCGCTAAGCTGTGGCACCTTCCCTAAGTGCACACAGACACATCAATGACATCCCTGCATGTCCCTGTGGTCACACATGTGGCCAGCAGAAAGGGCACGGGGGACAAGCACTGATCTCTGGGAGCAGGCACAGCCTGTTGCCCTTGGATATTTACCATTGGGTTTGGTACAGGCACCCAGCAAATTCACCACGTTGAGGTGATTCCCAATGTGAATGAGGATCTTCAGCTCTGACATCAGTGCCTTGTGCTCGCTTGCGGTAGCTCCCTCTGGAAACACACAGACCATGTCATGATGCCTCCTCACAGCTTTCCACTCCTCCCTGCCACACTTAGCAGAGTGTTAATATGAGCCCTGCTGAGCAGGCTGTGACCCCAAAGCCTTAGTACATTTTGTTACTGCATGTTTCCATAGGAAATGTCAGAGCCTTGCCTGGAGCTCCCAGGATTCCTGCTATAGTGTGTGGAGTAGTTCCTGCAAATGCAGGGACCCAGAGCAAAAGACAACACAAACTTTGCCCAACACATTTTTCCTTATGATAGCTGTGCATAGAAAAACATCACTTGAAGCTTATGTACAGGTGCACACGTTTAAATCTCTGCCCCTTTGGCCTCCAAACAGAGATAATAAGCCATAAACAATTTGAATAAAAATCAGAAACAGAAGGCATCTGAGTCTCTTCATTATGACTGAAGACAGGAGCTGTCTCAACTCAAACATAGAATATCTTTTTATGATTCCTCTCCAATAGCAAACTCAGTGTTGCCTCCCTGATAGCTCTCTGTACTGCATCTTCTCTCCAAGTGCCTAATTCGCATCAACTCTTGATCCTCTGTTTTACCCTCAGGTTTGTGTGCCTTCTGCATATTTCTTAGCTTCCTCATGTGCATTTTGCCTTGCTTGAGAGTTTGTAAATTTAGTCTGACAGAGTGAAGCATCCTCTTGAGCTGTAGCTGACAGGCTAGGGGCGAGTCATGCTTCTCTCTGCAATTGCTGTGCAGATCATCTGGACACTTGAAGTGGTTAAGTGCTGCTGAGATGAGCCATGGCTCTGTTTCCACATCCAGGCAACTGCTGGCCAGAGACTGCCTCGGTATTTTGTTGGGTGCCAAATTACAGAATAATGTTTCAGATGCCCGTTTGAAAGTATGGCTATAGAAGCTTAAAATCTCACTCTGGATTGATCAGGCTTTGGGTGCAAAGCCAATTTAGCCCTCAGAGCTGGGTAAGAGCTGCAGACTGTTTCCTTACCCAGCTCAGAATTTGACCCATAAACACAAAATACAGGCACATTTGGAAGAAGGCATCTGGGAGCAACATTTCCTTCAGTGATCTGCCAAAGAGGTGCTCTGGATTCTTGTTCATCCTTTGAGACAGATTTCATTCTTTGCCTTTGTAGACAGGTAAATTTCCTTGAAAGATGAGCTCCCCAAGTCCCTGCTGTCTGTTCTGCCATTTGCCTCCTGGTGCAGCTAAATGGAGCTAAAGCATCCATGAGGGGAGGCCAAGAGGATCAACTGTGTTGAGGCCAAGAAGCCATAAATTCAAAGACTGGCTCCAGCTCCTCTTCCCTTGTTCAGGGCTGGCTCAAGCAGAAGCACCCAGGAGTGCTTGTGGGAGGGCATTTTCTAGGGCCTTATGTAAAAGACAGGCATTTACAGGGTGGACATTCTCTGGCAGATGCCACATTCTTTGCTGTCCACACAGCCTTCATATACTGCTTTGCTCTTCACATACCTTTCAGCATTTTGACTGCTACGGTCTCACAGCTGTTACTTTTATTGATCCCAAACGCTGATGCTTCCACCACCTTCCCAAAGGCACCATGACCTAGGACTTTACCTATGGGCAAGGAGAGAGACAGTGTGAAGGAAGGCAAGTGCAGTACATGCAGAATAGAATGAAAAAAAATCCAAACCCAAACAAAAATCCCATCAGGAAACCATGGGAAGAAGAAAGAAACAACATCATAAAGGAAAAGGAAGGAGTGGAACTTGTGCCCTTGCCAGCTGGCTGCTTGCTCTGTCGGTGAGCACGAGAGAAAGGATGATGGGAGGAACTGAGACTGAGCTGGCATGGACAAAGCAGAGGAAGGATATGTCCCTGCAAAAGTGAGGGGCTGCTTGTTGCCCTTGAGCAGAGCATGTGGGAAAGGTAAATGTGCCACCTTTGAGAGGAGCAGCCAGGGCTAATGTCACTGTTCTGTGCCTCAAATATAGTCTGCAGCCCTTTTAACCCTCCCGGACAGAGGGAAGAGACTGTAGGTAGGTGTCTCAGCATGAGGAGGATAATGTATGTAATTCTGGTCCTGAACTCGGGGTACCTGCTGTGCACTAGGCTGTTCTGTCCCAACTGCCACTTAGAGAATATAAGGATGTGTTTTAAAGCATGCACAGAGGTTTTCTGGTCTCAGTGGTGCCTGTGGGGGTACACTGTGAAGAGTTTGAGCTTACAATTGCCTCAGACATGTCCATAGTCTGACCCAAAGAGATTTCTCAGGGACAGCTGGGCTTTAGGGACAATCTGGGGAAGAAGATGAGAACCTTGAGGTAGAGAGAAGGCATTAAATACAGAGAGGTGTGTAAGAGACCTGGAGGGTGAATTTGAAGGGCTGGTGGAAAGCCCTGGCTGCAGTGTGCAGTGGCAGGGAGGGGGTCTGGCTCACCTAGGCGCAGGCGGTCTCGTGGGAACTCCCACTTGCTGGAATCATAGGGCAGATACTCGCACTGCTCCTCCAAGGGCACCTCACCAGGATCCATGATGATGGAGAGGTAGCCAGTCTTGATATCTGCATGGGCAGGCTGCAGAAATCCACCAACACAGAGGGTGAAGGCATGCCCTCGCTGCACTGGGTGCTGACTCCAAGAGAGATTTGCTTTCTTTGCCTGCCTTGACATGTTTCCCCCTGGCAAAGGCCATCCCCTGTCACCTGTTTTACCACAGCCCTTAATCACCCTGTTCTTGTCAGTGAGAGTGTTTGAAGCATCATGCAGTGACCTCCTTTTAGAGGGTGCTGTCATAGTGTCCCACATCACAGCCATGGTGTTGCCCTCAATCCACCTCCCCAGCCCTGGGGCAGAGATAGTCACATACCCTTTTGATGTTACAGAAGATGAGGATGAGGAGGATCCAGAAGAAAACAGCAATAACCCCAGTCCCAATCAGGATGACAATCTCCACATTGGTCCTGTCATCAGAGCCTGTGGGATGGTAGGGAAATCATAGCTTGAGAGATTCAGCCATCCCTTGTGGCCTGATTCAGGATATGGGAATACTGGGGAGGAGTGTTTGCCTGAGCTGAACATGCTCTGGACTACAGATCCTTCTGTGAGAGAACCATGCCACCAGCAAGGCCTAGGGCTTTAACTGCCTCCTGCTGCCTGGTGTCACAGGAAAGAGGCATGGGGTCTTGGCCATACTCCTGCTCTCCCCCTTTATCCCCAGGGATGTCATGATTACTGGTACCTTCCACAGAGACGCTGGCTGAGGAGTTCACACAGCCTTTAGCGTTGCAGACACTGCACAGGTAGAGTCCAGCATCCTCCTCCCTCACCCGCTGAATGCTCAGCTTCTGGTTGAAGTCTGCCAGATCAATCCCTGTAAAGCACGGAGGGTTGTGAGTGTCACTCACAGGGAGGGGGGATTAGTATACTGGACTCATTCAGGCTCAAAATAAGGCTCCTTGCTTTATTGCTCATTCATTCTAGATGGCAGAATGAAATTGTACCAGCTGGTAAAGGCTGTCATCTGTGGCCTGATTGCCCCAGAAATACTCTGCAAAGGCCTTCCCCAGGCAGTGTATGGAGGCAATGAAACCCCCACAGACAACACTGGATGGGGGTGGGGCCCAGGCAGTCCATCTGGTATGTTAAGCTCTGCTTCTGCTCCAGGACCTGTGTGCCTTTCCCTGTGCAAAGTGCCTGGATCCTTCCCATGTTCCTTCCATGGGATCTGGGTTGGCCCCTGTGTGAGCAGAGATGCCAGGCACTGGGCTGAGAGTAAGAAGATGAATGATTTATCTCTCTCTGCTCTCTCCAGCTGAATGTGCACACATACAGACAGTGCTGAGCCAGGCCCTAGGGCATAGACTTGGCTTGTGAGACAGCATCAAACTGGGATAGAACATGATTAAAAATAAAGTTCAGCCAATTCAGAGAACAGGTGCCTTTGCCTGGGCACAGCAACTCCCAGAACCCAACATCATTCAACTCTCCAGCCATTGGACATTATGTTCTGCCTTTGAATCACCCCCAGCCCACTGTACCTGACACTTCTTCCACCAGTTTCTCATCTTTGTACCAGCTGATCTCAGGAACGTGATTACCATCCACCTTACAACGCATCTCTATGGAGTCACTGACGTTCACCCAAATGTCAGTCAGGTTCTGCTTGAGGCGGGGGATCTCCAGGGCTGGAGAAGCAGCACAAAGAGGAGAAGGGGAAATGGGAAACCGATTGATCAAAAGAATCTCTGTGTTCCTGGGGACCTTTGGGTCTCTGACCCCTGCTGAAGGGTGTCTTGAGAACCCAGGTGCCCTGCCTTTGCCACCCTGAGTTTAGCTTGTTTGCATGGCTTCCCTGAGGATATATTGGGAAGCTGATGGCAGAAAGAGCGCCAGCCTCTCCTCTGTCACTCCTGCCTGCCCTGTGGACCCTCACCCTGCACAGAGATGTATTTCTTGTGGCAGTGCTTCTCCCGGGTCTTCCTGTTCTGCACCTCACACACGTAGTCTCCCTCTTCACCCAAGGAGATGTTGGGGATGGTGAGCAGCAAAGTTGCATCGTTAGAGTCAGGCTTGAAGCGCAGCTCCCCCTGCATCTTGGTGGCATAGTGGTGTACGTTCTTGCAGTCCAGCACGAGGGGATTGCCCTCCTCATTGTGGAGCTTGGAGAGGTTCAGCCGATACCACTGCAAGTTCTCGTAGGTGTAGTTGTCTGCATTGCAGCTCAGCTGTAGGTCCTGTCCCTCTACAGGTTCTTCAGAGGGCTGGGACTCAATCTCAAACCCATCTGGAATGGCTTTCAGGAAGGAAATTAACACGTGAATGAATTTCCATGGCTGAGCTGACAGACACAATGAAATTGTCTCCTTGGGCTCAGATCTCTGATACTCCCCTGTCCTCAGCCAGGGTAAAAGAAACCAGTCTAGAGCAGAACTGTGACATACAAACTTCTAGAAACCAAAAGCTTAAATTGCATCCAGCGAGTGCTAGGGGATATGCTGAAGTCCCAGGGCCGGATTAAGATGGGGTGACAAATGAATCAAGCCTGGGTGGTCTGAATGAGGCGGTTACTTCTCTCAGTCAGCTGTAGCGTTCTGGATTGCACACACACCTGCTTTCACACGTGCAGGCAGTTACACAGCCAGGCTGGACAGCTGCACACACAGAGCATTACTGGAGCAGTGCCTGAAGATATTCATCTGCCTCCAGAAAAGCTGGTGGTTCTGACAGCACAGATACTACCTATGAGGGCCATGAGCCCAGGCTTCTGGGGTCTGTCCAGAGAGTCATGGAGATAAGTCTCTGCTGTGCCCTTGCCAGTCTCCCTGTCCCCAGCATCAGGGACAGACTCCTGGAAGCATGGGATACTGCTGGCGGGAAGCTTATGGAGCCCCATATGGGCCACTACTCCAGCCCACACTGCTGGGCTCTAGCTTCTAAAAAACCATCTTCCTCCCACCACCAGAATCCCCTGGGGACCCTGCCTATAGGCTCAGGCCACTAGGACCCTGTCTGGGAGTGGGTCGGCCAGTGCCACTAGAGGATGCTCTTGGACCAAGCACATCCCCAGCCCAGGGAGCTACCCCAGGCCTAAGCCAGCAGGACATCCCCAGCCTAGGACCTGCCAGGGCTGCTCCAGGACCTCAGTGCAGGCAGCATTGTCTCATCCCCAGGTCTGCTTGCCAAATTCTGCCTGTGCTGTCTGTTGCCAGGGCTCCAGGCTGTTACCACTCAGCAGTGTTCTGGGGTAGCCCTGCTTTTTTGCTGGCTCCCCAGTCACTGCTTAAGGTGCTAGCTGTGAATGTCAGGACCCACCAGGTCTAGAGAGCTGCTTATTTCAAGCAGAGAGCTTGGCTAATGCAGGTGAAGGGGATGTCCACAGTACTCACTGGTCACGTAGAAGTAGATCAGTCGCTCATCTCGACCCACTTTGTTAGAGGCGATGCACTTGTACATCACTGAGATGTTGGCCTCCTGAATGGCCAGTTTGCTGACTGTCTGATGGGGGAAGAGAGCATAGAAGGAGTTAGGAAGAGCAAAAAAGAAGAGAAGTAGGGTGTCTTTTTACAATGCCCAGTCAGCATAGATGCCTCTTCTTGGGAGCAAACTTCTTGCTAAGCCCCTTTGGTCACCACAGGGGCAGGCCTGTGCCCAGCAAAGGGAATGTGAACATGATGCAGGGTTGAGGGCATGACTAAGCTCCTGGCTAAGCTTCTGCCAAGCTTTGTAACATTGGGGAGAAAGGGAAAGGACATCAAGGCTGTGTCAGCTGGTTAGGGTCCCACAGAGTTCAGTGGAGTTTACATGTACTTGCAGACCTGCAAGCACTCCTTTTACCCCAAAGGGGATATCAAACCTGTGAAAGCATCCCAGCTCTCACCAGTTCAGGAAGTATTGTTATCTTCTTCCTTTAAATTCCATGTGTACATAGACATGGTCCTAAAAGCTTCCTCCTCCCTCCTTCCAGCAAGCCAGGACTAAGATTGGGAAAACAGGGAGGCTGCCTTCCTGGGGGCCAGCACAGACACAGGGGACGCTGCCTCCAAACAAGCCAGGGAATGCAACTGGGCAGCAGGGCTGCTCACCTCTTCCTCGCTGACACTGCACATGCGTGAGCTGCCAAATGTGTTACAAGCACTCCCCTTAGAGGAGATCTGTAGTTTGAAGCACAGGTTTCTCCTCCCCCTCAGTTTAAATGACAAGGTAATCACATGCAAATATCCCTCTAATGAGACAATGTTTAAAATGAAAAAAAATAGTATTCCTACAGGGAAGCAACTTTACCTTTACTAATCATGCCATAGAAGCATTTCTGTTCTATGTGTCAATGTATTAGTTCATCAGAAGGAACAGTCATTCATTCAGTGAATATTCAATACAGCTGAAATGACCTTATTACTAGTACTTTTGTGCATTGCCTTTTCCATTTCTTTGGGTTATTCAGTACAGCTGAAGTAAGCCTACTGCTGGCACTTTTGTTTGCTGCCTTTCCTGTTTCTTGGGTTTTTTCCTTCTAATCTGCACTGTTATGTTTGGGTTGGTGTTTCTGGATTTGACGTCATCCTGCTGCTGTATGGAATGCATGGCTGTGCACACCATGGCACATTCTGGCCTTTCCAGAGAGAATAAAATCCAGAGGAGGATGGTAAGAGAAGACAGGCAGAAAGGAGGAGGGAGAGAAAGCAAGGTTGGGGACATATCATCCCACCACAAGTGGAAGAGCTCTCTTAGAGCTCTTGCACATGCCTGGGCTACACAACTTAAGTTAGATATCCAGGATAGTTAAAGCCACATAGATGGAATGAGAAGGACACAACTGAGGAACAGAAGGAAGAGAATGAGGAAAAAAGGGAAAGATCAAAGGGAACCTAGACAAGAGTCTGGAGATTTACACAAGGGCTTCTCACCCAGGAGCTCTCACCATCCCTGCTCACTTCCCTGGGGGATATCAATCCCTGCCTCTCCCTTTGGCTGCTCTGGGAGGAGCAGCATCTGCCTCTGCCACCCTTCTGTCAGAGTGACGAACTCCCAGACAGGCCAGGGGACGGGAAGTGCCTTTGGAGGTGTGTAGGAAAACAGGAAGTGACTTTCGGAAACGGGGGCCCATTTGTTTGTTCTGCATCCCTCTGTGAGTGGCTGGTGCCTGACACCAGCGGGAACAGGAACCCCGTCATGGCACAGACCTGACACTTGTGGCTACCAGAGAGATAGACAGAAACAGGCAGCAAGCAACATCTGGCTGCTTGCAGGTCATACAGGCTGCAGTGAGGGAGAGATGTTCCTTGCAGAGAGGAAATGCTGCAATGGAGAAGAGGGCTCTGCGGGGCACACGTGCTCTTACTCACAAACGTGCAGTGGATGGACAGCAGCACCTCTACATCACCCTCACCCCACTGGCATGGGGACAGATAGATGACATGCCCTGCTACTCCCATGGGTGTTCCCAAGGCCAGAAATTTTCTGGTCAGTATGTGACTCCTGCTCTTCTTTCCCAGCTTCCCAGGCTTCTCTGCACGGTTTGGCTCTCCCAGAACAGCTCATGCATAGGATCTCAGAAATGGCCATGGGACCCCCCACAGCAGACATTCCCCATGCTCTCCCCATCTGGGTGCCCTGTGTTCAACCGTGGTGCAATCCCTCCCATGCAGTCAGCCCAGTGGGAGTCTCTCTGGACGCAGGATAATTTCTCAAAGATGACAGCTTGCCCTGGGGCTGCGTAGTACTGCAGACCCGCAGTGCTGGGAACAGCCACCACTGGTTTACTTTAGAAGCAGAGGTGTGAAGTCCTCCCCAGATTTGGCTCTGCCGGGCTTGTTTCCAGGCCACTTTTGCTAGATGATTGCAAAGGACCTGTCCAAGGGCACCTGTCTGCAGCTTCCTGCTCCAGAATGGGTTTGGGACTACAGCCTCACCTTGTTCCGCCCTTCCACGAACTCCACCCAGGTGTCAATGCTCTCGATGGGGTTCACCGCATCCTGCTGTGACACATCTTTCCAGTCCTTGCACTCAGGCATCCGGTCCCGCTGATGGCGCCTTGCTGCCCGGTGCCTGCTGTTGCTAATCCACCAGCCAGAGAGGAGCAGGAGAAAGAGGAGAGAGATGGAGAGAGGGTCAGCTGGGAAAAGGCAGCAAAAATAAAATAGCATTGTGTTGGAGAATTGATGCCCCTGTCCTCTGACTCTGCAGAACTTCCTGGGTCTCTTGGTTACACATTCTGATGTGTTTTATAAGGGTGCTCTGTAATGACTAGAGAGGCAAACATTATCTATGGATGTGAAAATTGAGGCAAGGAATGGATACTGGTGTCCCAGGCAGTATCTTCACCCCCTGGCTTGTGGCTTCATCCTTCCCTACTAGGGGTAGAGAAAGGCAGAGGTGAAATCCATTGATGTGTGCCTGGGACATTTCTTGATGTCACTTTGCCCAGTCGCAAAGCCTTAAATCCTTTCTGGGACTATGAGTCAGAGATGTCACAGACCGGCTAGATGCTGTCCTGGAGAACAGAGGGTGCAGCACCCAAGGGTGTTTCTGCTGCCCCCGACTCAACAAATATCAGGAGAGAAACACCCCAAGTAGAGATGCTGATGGTGTCTCAGAGCAGCATGGTGGTACCTCTTTGGGCTGAAACAGGCGAGTGGGGAGAAGTGCCCAAACCTATCTGGGATGCTGTAGCCTGCAGGGTGCTTCTGAAATGCAGGTGGGACAGGGAGATGGAAGCATCTGCCCAAGATCCAGGGTGGGAGTGAAGAGTAAGAGGGCTTGCGGTGACAGGGAAGCAGGGGGCAGCTGAGTACCTAAAAGCAGTGGCAAGGGTGTGTGCTGGCAGTGCAGGACAGAGCCTTAGCAGGGTGAGCACATTGGTGAGCTGTGTAAACAACAGGAAGCTTGAAAGAAGCCTCCTGCATCCTCTGGAGCTATGCTAGGCAGAAATATGGTGGCCTTGGGAGACAGTGCTCATAATTCATAGGCCACTCTGCTTCCTGACAGGGCCACAGTGCACTTGCATGCGATGGAGAGCTCTCTGGTGTCCCTGGCTTGGCAACAGCCTGCACAGGGCTGCAGAACCTGGCTTCCTCCAGGCACCCTCATGTCCTCCACCCTGACTGCTCTGGCTATAACTCCCCAGCATCCCTTTTCCTTCCTCCTCTGAGGCTGCTGCTAAAAAATGCCACTGCAGCCCTGCCTGGTGCTGCCCAATCTTCCCAGGGCACAGGCAGTGGGCATGCACCCTTCCTGCCTACCTGCACTGTCTGCACAAACAATCCCCTGGCAAACCAGCCCAGCAGCTGGCAGGGATCCAGCACTTCCCCCAGATTCAGCAATTCTTCCCTACACACAACAGCTCTGCTCCCCTACCTATGAGCACTTCTGCTTTCATCATCACCCAGCAGAAGATGAAAGACCGAAACACCACAGGCACCTTAGGGCAGGAATGGGGTGAGCCCAGCTGCTGTCTCGGGGTCTCACGAAGGGGCTGTGACAATTTCTCCTGCAATGTGCCCTCAGTTTCCCCACTAGCATAGTGGTCAGCAGTTTTATTGCAGGTGCTCTGAGGTGTGGCTGATCTGTGGACATGCCCTGCCAGATGCAGATGGCCAAGGAGGCAGGGGAAGCTGTGGAAGCTGGGCTAGGCAAAACTCCCATACGGAGAACAAGTGTCTCCAGTAGGCTCCACTCTGCCTCTTCAGAGGGCAAGAGGGTGTACAGTGCTCTGAGCTATCAGTTGGTGCTGTCCTCCTCTTTCCATGTTGATGTCTGGGAGAACAAAAATCAGATGGGGTCTGGGACACAGCCACAGTCACAGAAGCCCACAACACCACGCTGGTGGGCCGGCAAGACACGGATGTGGGAAGAAATGACACTTACAGGCTGCGTCGGGAGAACATCCGACAGGGCATCCACGGCCTCCACTGCCACTGGATCACCTCTGGTGCCGGGATGCCATAGACTGTGCAGGTGAGGGCCTGGGGGCTCCTTCGGGAGTAGATGCTTGGGGAAGAAGCTTCCTTCTCATGGATGCGCGGAGGAACTGCAAGGATCGGAGTGACACCGTGAGCAGCCACCCGCTCACCCGCTGCACCCCCGGGCCAGGCCCAGTCCTCCCCTGGCCTGTCTGTATAGAGACTGGGCCCTAAAGCACTGTGGCTCTCAGGGCAGCTTCTGGGGAGCTCAGGCCTTCCAGGCAGAGTGGGTTATACTTAGGCAGATTCAAGTGACATAATTTCTCCTTCCTTCTGCACAGTGTGACTGTCTGGATGCTGCAGGGCTCAAAGCACTGCTTGGCAGACCCCAACATAGAGCTACAGAGACTGCTGGAGACAAATCTCCAAGCAGCAGTGTCCTTCCAGCATTTTCTGTGCTGGCATCTGGTTCCTGCATGACAGGGACCAGCTTCTACCAGGGAAAAACTCCCTAGGAGCTTCCCATCCAGAGAAACTGCTCCAGCCTCCACCAGACTCCATGTGTGTTACAGATGCTCTTCCCTCAAGTCCACATCTTCAGGGCCACCCTCAGCAGCATCTCCAACTCCAGCTGGGAAACAGCTCCTGAGCAAGGACATATCCTGCCCAGAGTGATGGAGCCAGGAACAAAACTGTGCCATATCACCCAGGTCACAAGGAACCAGCCCTGCTGTAACCAGAGCATTCCTCAGCAATGGGGGAGGAGGAGGTACCAGCAGGTACCAGCTGTTTTAGGACACCAATGGTTACTTGGTCTCAGAGCTCAGCACTCTCCCCCCAGCCCCAGCCTCTGCCCCCTCCCTTACCATTGACGATTAACTGGAGACTGATGTGCTTCTCCAGTCCCGCCAGCCTGTTCCGCAGAACCAGTGTGTATGTCCCTGCATGCTGCTCCGACACATCCTTGATCTGCATTGAAGATTGAGATTGCTTGGGAATTAGCTTCCCATCCTTGTACCTGTGGGGAGGCAGAGAGAAAATGCAGCCAAGGGAAGGAATGCAGCTGGGCAGGGGTTTGCTGGGTCTCACTAAAGTGCAGTCAGGGCACCCCTTGCTAGCATTGGGGACCTCTCTGGAGAGACCTCTGGGCTTTCCCTGGACCTGAGTTATAGGTCTGCACATTGTCTTGTATGGATGTGTGTGGGGCTGGGGATGTTGTAGCTCCTGTGGGAGCTCCATGTGGCCCCTTCAGACAGTGCAGAGATGATCTTTGCTGCTTCTCCCCCCAGACTTCACCTCCTCCTGTCCCAAGCTGTGCAGGTGAAAGCCAGGGCAGGTGGGAGAAATTACACCTCTGGGTGGAAAAAAGTGACATTTTGGACTAACTTGGCCACAGATGGACCTACAAGGAGGCCAGGCTAGGCTTCCCTACTTGGTAGAGGGAAGGAGGAGAGGAGAAGGTGTCTCAGGCTAAGAAAGGTGCGTTACCACTGGAAGTCTGGTGGGGGGTAAGCCACGACTTTCACTGGCAGCTTCACAGCTTCGTCTCCTGCAGTGGCTTCTATCACTGGGCCCTTCTTCCACTCCACATTGATGAAGGGCTTTTCTGCAAGAAAAAAGGTGAGCATGGAGGAAAGGAGAGCACAAAGGGACAGGCTATCACTAAGCTCTGCTGCTTTAACAGCAAGGACCAAGGATAGGTAGGGCAGTGCAGTTGAAAAAAGACTACTCTGCAACAGTGAAGTCAAAATAACCAAAATAACCAGAACACCTGTGTGTCCTGCCATCCCACTGACATCTGGAGCAATTTGGTGTTTGAATCTCTCTCTTGTGTTATCTTGGCACCTTGCTGAATGTGATCATGCTCCCAGTGTGGTGCTGGGGTGCAGAAGGGCTGAGGGTCTAGAGAAAGGCTGGGTCTCACTAAAGCAGAGTGGAATGCAGGAGCAGGAGCCCCTCTACTGAGCATTGGGCCAAGCACTGCCTAAGCAGTCTGTGGATTGCTCTGCTTGCAGCTGGCGTCTGGCCATGGTTCTGGGAGGGAGTGGAAGGTGCCATACCGTGCACGATTACATCGGTGCTCTCCTCCAGCATCTGGGCGCCGTTGGTGGCCATGCATGTGTACTTGCCCAGGTCCTGCTGGCTGACATTGTGGAGGGTCAGGATACTGGAGAGCTCCGTGTGTGTCTGCAGGGACCGGCGCTCTGGCTCCATCACTGCCCTCTGCATCTGAGGGAGATGATAGAGATTAGAGCATGAAAGACATCACCAGGCTGGGGCAGTGCGGATGGGTTCCTCATGTCTGTGCTTCTTGCTGACCAGTGCTTGCCCTTCTATGGACAGGCATCTCCACCACTGACTGCTGTGTTCAGTGATGGAAAGGCAACAAGCTCTGTGTGACTGACCACCTGAGGCTAGGGTCAGTGTTTAGCATGTGTTTTGCTCTGATCTACAGCTCAGTAACCAGGCTGGGAGCCCTATAGGCAGGTGAACAGAGTGATGCCCTCAGGGGCCTCCCTTGTCTCACTGTTCTCAAGAGCCAGAGACTACAACAGGAGGAAAACACAGCAGGAAAGGGACACACCCCCTGCCTTGTAGGGTCTTGGTGACCAGGGCTGAGTGGCTAGAATAGCTCCTTTTAAGCCAATGATGTTTGCTCTGGATTTGTGCTGGTGGAAGTGGTGCTGCAGTTTGCCCAGGAGAGCCCCAGAACAATAACCCCTCAGCAAGGAGGGTGCTTTCTGCCAAGAAAAGGCATCTTCCCTCTGTCTGCCTTCTGCTGTAGGAGAGAAAAATGGGAAAACACTGACCAAAATGTCCAGGGCACAGCATGGTCAGGGTTGTGAAGCAGAGGCCTGCCAATGATGTGAAGAGGAACAAAGAAGGGACTGGAAGGGACAACTCAGAGGGAAGTGATTTAAGTGCATGGGGAGCCTCTCTGTTTGCTAGTACCTGTTTGCCAGGGTAAGTCCACTGGAAGCGGACACCAGAGTTGAACTCAGCCCACACTGTGCAGTTCAAGACCAGCTTCTCTCCCACTAGCAGCTCCATGGCTTTCTTGGGATACAGCTGGATGTCGTACAGCTCACTCCCTGATGTAAAAGAGGCAATGAAAAGACATTTCTAATATATTAATGCTTTGACTTAGATTATGCAGTAATGGGAGGCTTGGATATGACCTCCTGTTGCTTGGTGTATCTCTGTCTGGTACACAGTAGAGGAGATATAAACACCACACAGAGTCTACCTAGCTAGAGAGGACCATAACTACCCCATAACCCACAGTGATGCACTTCAGAGTCATCCACCTTCCCCATTTCACCTTCCCAAATATTCACCTGCTATATGGATGATGAAGAAATTGGATTTGAAGACCTTCTTGTCAATGACTGTTTCACATTGGACAAACAAGGAGTCCCTGATCAAGTGTGTGGGTACCTGCACTCCCTTCTTGTTGTCCCAGAAAGTGCTTTTCCCATCAGGGTGGATGAAGGAGTTTTGCTGGAAAAATCAATATTTTGCCAACTGATATAAGAGGGTAACAACATTCCCATCCCACCCCACCCCTTCCAGGCTTTACACTGGCTAACACATCCCTTTGATGGGAAGAAATGATGCAGCATCATGCTGTGATGGCCTCCTGCCCTCTCCCTGCAAGGGTTTGTCATCTAGGAATCACAACCTCCCCTATACCCTGAGCAGCCATATCCTGCACCATGAGCCTCTCCATCTGCAGAGTAGGCCAGAGACTTCCAGGAATGGAAACTTCTAGTGATAGATAAGGAAACTGATGCTGATGTCCCAGACATCAGCCCCACCGGGATGAGTGCTGACCTTGAGCAGTGTCCTTCCCGGGCAAGGGAAAGGCCCCTGGCCCCCAGAGTGTCCCTGGAGGCCTTTGTACAATAGTAACACTCATCCTGGAAGGATGTATTTGCATTGTAAAAAAAAAAAAAAAAAGTCAAAAGCAAACTGATAACAGAGTTGTTTTTAGTCATTAGCCCTGGGGCTGCAGCCTCCTCCCTTGTGGGGATGGCAACCACCTAGAGGGTTTGTAGATCACAGAGATCAGAGCAAATAGGGGATGCTATGGGGAAATGGGATTTAAAAAAGTCTTGTTTTGTTTCATAGAGCTCCAGGGAAGAGAAGTAAGGTTGGCAGGAAACTTGTGGGGTCTGCCCAAGGGAACCGGACAGTACAGTTTCAACCAGCAAATAAAACGAGGAAGCCAGTGGCTTGTACTTTCCATGGAAAATGTATCCCCTGCATTTTCCATTCCTGGCAGTGCCTGTCCTGCCTCCACTCAGGCAATTACAAATGCAGAACAAGCGCAATACATCTTGGTCCAGAGTCTCTCACTGGCCAAGCTCTCACCGAGATCAGTGTGACGTTAAGATCTGGGATGGACACGAGGCATGGTACCCAAGTGTTCTCCTTCTTGCTGATGAGGAGGGTCTCCGGCTTATTGATAAACGGCTGTTCAAAATCTGAAGAAGAGATATAAGAAGAATAACTAAACTGATGCAAGAAAAGAACTGGGAAGGGGGACCAGCCAAAATGAAGCTTTCTGGCTTTCTTTAACACAGCACAAGCTTGCCAGAGGGAGTGGTCTTGAACTGGACAGCCTTGTCTGCAACACATGACAGTCAGAGGTGACATCTGGAGCTTGGGGATGCAAAGGGAACATCCAAGGCAAGCATCTGGGCCAGACAGCTCCTCTGCACCAGACACTGTACCGGTGAAGCAGCACTTGTGTGACATTTAGGCAGTGCTGGAAATGACCTCCCTTTTCCTGGCACCCTCAAGATCTCTGCTTGGCTTTGGCTCTTTGTGAAAGTGGCGAGTCTCAACCCGGGGCCAGTGCCTGCCCAGCTGGTGACTGTACATGGCCCTGGGCAGGGCCAGTGAGGGGCTGTGCCGCCCTGGTGCAGCAGCAGGCAGCTCGACCTTCCAGGGTGAGGAAGTGATCCACAGCAGAATGGTATGCAGATGTCATCCTGCAGCCATCCTGGCTGGCAGATAAACAGATGAGCTGAGCTTTCCAGGGCTCCACTGCCTCTCAACTGCTGCAAGCACAAATATTGACAGGAAGAATAAAACCACCCAAAATTAATCAGTGAAACCACTCAGCAAAGCCAGGGACATTACACTAAACTCTGTGCGAATCTAGCACCAAGAAGCAGTGTCTGCAGAAAGGGATGACCCATCCTGCTCAGTGTATCTCCTATGTCAAATGAGAAAGCCTAAGGGGGGCTTCATGGTGGAAAGAGCTGGTGGCAGCATATAAAGGACATATGTTGTGGCCCTGACTTATCGTGCCTAGCACCATCCAGACACAGAGCGCAAAGACCAACCTGCTGCAAAAAAGATGTCAAGCTCTCAGGGCAGCATGGACCCCGTTTCTGGTTCTTTCTTATGTACACTGGAAAGAGCTGTTAAGACCAAGATGCAAAATACACTTGTATCCCAAGCCATGGTCAGCCAGAGGGTAGGAAGGGTGAGGTTTGTCTTGCAGTGCCTCATGCCAGCTGCTGCTGAGGCACCTACTCACCTCTCTGCTTGGCAGCACATTCAGTTTAAGGTTTTTGCTACTCTTTGGACTCTCCCAAACAGGACATAGAATCAGCAGCTAACCAGGCTGATTAAAAGGGATGAAGACAAAACTGGAAGAGGATGATTTGCAACTCTGCTTAGTGTCCTCTGGAAGTACCTCACTGATGGATAATTGCTTCTGTAGAAAGCCCCTGCTTTCTCATTTCCACAGGGACACATGCCTCACAGGATGCTCTGAATAGAAACTGGTCCCTCATGTCTCTGATGCCTGGTGTTGCCAGCATCATTCATCTGTCAGAGTCATGTCTCTGGTAATGTCCACCCAGCATGAGGTCACGATTGGCTTTGTTCACAGAAATTGACCCCTGGATGAAGTGAGCTTCATAGGGAGGTGGTGGGTCCCCATGTGGGATACATGGGGCTGCCCCAGGGACCTGCTAGGGGAGATTTTATGGCTTCTGGTATGCTGGAATCAGACCAAATGATCCCAGTGACCTTAAAAGTTACTTTTCATTAATGTGGATTGCAGCTAAACCATTGATATCAAGGGACTGCAGCATGAAGATGTCTGTTCGTCCAACCTGAGACTCCTTCCCTCTGCTACCCAGTCCCTAAATCTGCCCTTTTAAAATGACAAGTCAAAGATGAATTTGGTAATGATCCCCATTTTGGGATTCTGCTGTTTAAATAACATTGGGGCAACCCAATCCAACCCAGTGCTCCCACTCTTAAGTGCATGAGGGAATTCCTTTATATTTTGATATATGAAGCTGTTGCTTCAGTGATAGTCATGCTGCAAAGACCTACTCTGGGTGAAGGACTTTCCTCTACAGCTTAGGTGAAACAAGCCATGCACAAGAAAAGTCCTTGTCAGCTCTTACGAAGATATAGAATACCCAGAGGATTCTTATCTTTATTTCCTGGAGTATTTTTGCTGCCATATGATTGTCATCTTCTGAAATTACAGATTTGTTTCCAAGTGTGAACATATTCCTCATTCCTCTCCTGAGCCCTGGGCATGTGAGAGGGAGGAGGCGACAACTGCCAGAGGTGGGAGACTATGAGGTCCCCTCTAAGCTCAGATGGCAGCCAAGAACTGATTTACTGGGTTGGTCCTGCTGCCGATGAGCTTGTGATTCATGCACTAACTGCACTTTCTGACCACATCACATATTTGCTTTAAGGCTGTCTTAATGGGTTGGATGGGAATAATTTTGCATCTTCTTCATTAATATCTGCTAAGCTTTATGAGATGAGGGCTGTACATATCCCATTTGACCCTGATGAGGCATTCTGTATGTTTACAGTGCAATCTGTAGCTGTAATAAAATACACACCTAACCAGACACGTGGGAAATGAGACCTATGCCTGGAGAGTTCATTTGAGAACTGAGCTGCAGGTAAAATACAAAACCCATTTTTCCAGCCGAGCACAGATATTTTATTCTTGGCAATTCCACCAAGCTCTTAACAGGGGAAATTAGGTTGATGGATAAACCTGTGGTCTGATCATGCTGTCTCCAAACCTCCCCAACACTTATAACAGCCATTCCAAGCTCTCCAGGGACAGTTTCACATTGCAGCCCTGTTCAGTAGGAACAGACAGGGCTTTATCTGGATGTTCTGCAACAGCTACGGTTACTGTATGGCTGGGTTTTCCCAACATGTCCCTTCTCCTGACTGAAAGCTTGTCCTGCCTGGAAAGGAGGATTCTGAGGTTTTCTGGATGCTTAATAGCCATAACAGGGCACAGCCTGACTTGAACGAGTATGAAAATGTGCTGTGTAGCCATGTGCACAGCAACACAGTGAGGTGTCGGCTGGATCCGTTGCATACATGCTGTCCACAGGCACTGTGAGTCCCATGGGCCCTGACAGGGAGGAATTTATTACCCCTTGCTGCTCTCTGGTGAACAGGAGAACCATTAGTGAGCTGCAGATGAAGCTGGAGATGAGCAAAGGTGGACAATGGGACAAAGTGGTATTTGCTGGATGACAAAGAAAATCAGGCTCTTGCAAGAGCACTCCCTGCACTGTGATCTCATTAGGTTGTACTTATTTTCAGTGTAAGAAGCTCTTGGCTTCCATCCTGATACAACACTCTACAGTGTCTGAACACCCCTGCCCAATTCACAGGTGTCTCCTCACAACATGTCTGGGATCCAGGAAAGCTCTGCCCTGTTTTAGGATGGACAGCAGAGCCCACAGGAAAGAAGAGGCAATTGCCCAAACAGACCTCAGTTCCTCTCCAGCAGCTGCCCAGCTTTTCTGATTTGCCCCTGCGTTTTTCTCTGCATAGCAGCAGAGGCAAATTTGGCTTTGCCCTAGGACTTCTGAAAAATGTGTCTTTTATGTCATGACCTGCCTGGCTCATGACAACTGGATAATAATAAATGGGGGTGGAAAGAGAAATAGCTCAGCCAACTGTTTCCAGGGGACAGTGCTGATTTATCTTGATGGAGCCTGCTGTGAGCAGTTGCAGAAGATGGGGAGACAGTGGAGGAGGAGCCCCTGGAGCATGGAGAAGCTGAGTATTGGCCCTGCAGCCATTTGCTGAGCTGATGTACCAGCTCCAAGCCTGGTGGACAGCCCTTCTCCAAAACATATTTCATAACCCTGTCAGAATAGGCAGCCCCTCTGCAGCGTGGAGAGGAGTATTTGGGTCTGCCACTGTGTAGCAGCTCCAGGGCTACCAAGTCTGAGCACAGGAGTTGTCTGCACTGGTGTGTTTGTACCACTCCTCCTCTCCCTCTCTTGGTCTCTGCTTTACAGAGTATTATCAACCTTGGCTGCTAGCATCTCAGAGAGTCCCCAGCTGCACAGAAGCTAACTCTTGTGCTTTTGTTAGCAGTTGAGTATCTCTGAGGCCCCTCTCTCACTCCTTAAATTCCTGCATTCCAGCCTAGCTGAAGTGATGCCCCCAGGCTGGGATGTAATTGAATCCCAGGTCCTGCTGCCATCCCCCAGGAATGGATGGATATTGGTTCCCTTGAAGTGCCGGGAGCCAGCCCTTGGCCTCCTCCCTGAGCCTGCAGCAGCCATGGGAGGCCAGGGGGGCACATCAGGCTTCTTAATCTTTCTGATTAAAAATGTGTTGTCCCTGAGCTCACCCAGCCATAAGGTGCACACCATCAGAAGGCTCTTACCTCTCACAAACACATAAGTGCTGACTGCTGTGGTGCCCTCAATCTTGGCATCAATGTACTTGTAGTAGCAGCGGTAGTAACCTGTGTCATTTGCCTGTGTCTCCATCAGCACCAGGACTTTGCAGTATGGCTTTGTGCCGGTCCCCTCGCAGTCTTCTTCTCGGATTGCCCAGCCGCTGCTTGGGGCTGCTGAAGCCACCAATTCGGTCTCCTCCTTGCCAGCAGGGTCCACCTTGCCCCCAGGCCACGACCACTCCAAGGGATGCTGGCCTCTAGACATGGGCAAAGAAGAGAGTTAGCTTTGGGCTGAGCTGGGTGAACATGGAGGGATTTAAGTGTGACCCTGTGCACATCTGCGTGTGGCCCAACCACCCACTGCTCTCGAGCTGTGGCATGGAAGATTTGCCATCCTCCAAGGAGAGAAACAGGCATGAAAAAAGGCAAGTAGCTTCAGTAATGGCTGGGCAAGCAGAGGCTCATCCTCTTCCCCAGGCCACCTCTCTGGCCATGCCGAACTGTAAGATATCAGCCGACTCACAAGCAGAACTCCCCCTCCCATAACTTTGTCCTACTGGTATTGAAGCCAGTACAGGGAGCCACGCAGGATCCTGAGGGAAAGGCTCCATTTATTCTCTATTCCCTCTCATTATTAAAAGGGTCCAGAGTTATTAAGAAAACACACAGATGTGATGAGATCCCTTGGCTCAGTGTAGCTTCTGGCTGGGGCTGCAGTGTGATGAATAGAGTGGGAAGGAGAATGAGGGAAGGAGAGCAGGCTAGAAAAACGAGAAAGAGCAGGAGGGAGTCAGGGGTAAAAGGTAGCAAGGAGGAAACAAGAGGAGGCTCAGCTGACTGCCTTCTGTCCAGCTGCCAGCTGTTTCCTTTCTGCTGCTGTGGGAAGAGGTTCCCTTGCTCTGCACAGCACCCTGCAGCCCCTTCAACACCCCAGCATACTCCCCTGGCTGGCCTGGGACTGTAGCCCCTTCTCACCTCTGCTACAGACACCTCTCCGAGGCTACAACCATGGAGCCTGTTCACCAGCCACCCAAAGACAAATGGAAAAGTCCTGAAACTGCAAGAAATCCCCAGACAGAGCATGCACGTGTATACTTATACATATCCAAGGATCTCCAGAGCAGGAAGCTTGCATACATGCGTGTACGCACATACGCGCATGTACGCACACCACAGCTTGCTGTAACTGCACTTGTTTACTACAATCAAAAGAAGCTTTTATTCCATGCTGGAAGTTTCCTTCTGTGAAATCAGAGCCCCTTTCAGAGGAAGGCCTAGTCCTCACTTGAAAGTTTGCCAGTAGCTGAAAATCACTTCAGAATGTGAAAAAAAAAAAGGGGGACACACACACACACAAAAGAGACAGCTGGGGTGGGGTAGAAAGGGCCTTCTGTCTGCACCGTTTGCTCCATTAGGGGAAACCGGGTTCATCTATTATGCAAGCTGAGAGTAAGCATGTTGGCACATGCAGGCTCCTCTGCCAGAGCCCTTGAGGGCAGATGCTTTTAAGTGCAGCCAGACTGTGACTGTCACCAATAGCTGGATCCAGAAGGCAGCAAGGGACGATGAGGAGGAAGCAAGATAAGGTGCCATCGGAGGGCACAAGGGCTCAGACGTAACGAGGACAGGATTTCTGTCCAAGCGTGGGGGAAAGACCTGCCCCTTTGTGTTTGTCTTCAGCAGCTGATTTATCTTCCTGCAAACTTTGCTCTGGTCCTGCTGCCTGGATCACTGTGGATGAGTTCAGAGACAGTGTGCTGCGCTCTCCCTGTGTCACCAGACACAAGGGCTCTGGAGGCAGTGACATCCCCCTGGGGACAGCCACACAGCCCCTCTGACTCAGCTCAAACTTCTGCATTTACTAAAGATGCCATCAGTGCCTGAGGCAGGACTGGAAGTACAGCTCCTGCAGCTAGTGCCCATGAATCACATGCAGGCTTTTTTAAAGTATCAGTCTCATGAACACTTCAATAAAAATAAGACTCTTAAATTTTGAGTTTTTCCCATCCTATGCATGCACAGGGAAAGTAATAGTAAACCTGATCACCAAACCAGTAGCGTCAGCCACTTCTGCCATGCCCATTGTTGCTGTACCCACAGCCCTGATGCACTGGGCTAGCCCCACCTCTCAACCTGGGGCTGAGAGCTTCAGACCCTGACTGTGCAAAGGAGCCCCAAAGCCCTTTGCACTTGCTTAGGCACTTTTGGTGCTACATGTGGAGCAGGGTAATCGTACAAGTCTCCAGAGTTTCCGCTTTCTGTTTGTTTATCCACTGGGATTTTCATGCATTATGAGATCCACTTGTTTTATTAACCATCAAGTCCAGCAGTAGCTGAGTGACACGTATTTATATAAACACGGATGGGCCAGTACAAACAGACCTGCTGACCAGCCTGCGGACAGCTCTAGATTAAGGCGTTCCATGCATCATAGAATCGTTCTAGTTGGAAGAAACCCTCAAGATCATCAAGTCCAACTATTAAGCCAACACTGCTACGTCACCACTAAACCATGTCCCTCAGCACTACATATACATGGCTTTTAAATCCAGGGATGTACTGCTTGACCAGATTCAGTGAAGCCACAGAAAGTCAGGCATTAGTGCGAGTCCCAGTTAGTGCTGTAGGTGTGATAAGAGGACCAGAAGAAGGCAGGAATGAGGGTAGGCCAGGCTGGCTTGGATTTATTTCTGAATCTACCCTCTGCATTTGGGGAAAGGTCCAGACAGCTGTTTTGGATGGTTCCCTCCCTCATATCTGTCACCTTTGTAGATTTGTTCCCAAGCTGTTTTCTTTCAGCTCTGTGATAATGTGCCTCTGGGCAATGGAGCCTGCTTATGCCAGCTGGAAACAGATGTACTGTAGGCTTCTCTACATCTGTTTTCCTAAATCTTTTCAGGACAGGTGCTCTTTAAGGGAGACACTGCATTTGGCACCACTTATCTTCAATCCTCTTTGAAGCTCCCAAGCATTGTATGATGAGCAAAGCTGGCTGTGGCTTTGTGGTTTAGCTGGGATAAGACAGATCCCTCTCAGCACCACAGAGGACGTTCATAGAAGTCAAACACGTGTAGGAAAGAGCAGCAGGTGTTGTGTGTCCTCAGACACTGCTCTGGAGCAGTCATGGTGGGGCACTGCCTTATTCTCAGATTCCTTTAGCCCTGCCACAGTGCTTATTTCCTTCATGGAAGCCAAGAGGGCTCCAGGGTCAAATACTTCCTCTCTGCCGGAGCAGGGTTTGCGCATCTGCAAGTCAGCTCTATCAGCAAGTTACTGGGCAGTGAAGGACAACCTTACCCATCTTTTCCTAAATAGCACAGCTGCTTCTCACCCTGAGTGTCCAGCACCTTCACGATAGGATATTGCTGTGCTGGCACAGCCAGGACCAAGTTGATCCCTCTGGAGGTTTCTGCTGTTGTGCGGCTAGCTCCTGTAGGGTCTGCTCCAATATTCATGAGCCAGAAGAGCACAAACTCTCTGCTTTTCTCCCCTTGCAGGCTGCTGAGGGCATGAATGCAGAGATTCACAATATTCTTCCCTTCCTTCTCAGGATGAGAGCTAATAAAAAGATGCACTGTCCATGTAGGCATCAGGCCCTTTGACCTGCTCTGTTGGATCAAAACATCACTGAGGCTCTCAGCCAGCCCTGTCATGATCTGTGTTTTGGGGAATGCTCCTACACTTGTCCTCTGCTCTGTCTGGTCCTCTCAAGGGTGCACTGTGTTGGGTGACAAGGGAATGTGCCTGTATGTGATGCCATTTCCTAAAGTAGAGCCCCAACACCTGGTGGGTCCTTGTGCGTGTGCTGTGTCTTTGGGTTTCTGTTAAGCATGTCCAGCTTGAGAGACACTGCTTGTCCTATGGCCTGTCACAGACTTTGGACACCGATGAGGCCAGGCGGGCTGCGGAGCCCTACCCTGCCCTACCCTGCCCCACCAGCCTCTCCTTCACCTGTTCTCTTGGTGGTCTGCACATTTTCCCCTTCATCTCCCATTAACACAAGCCAGGTATTCCCAGGGTGGGCTGTGGTCTGGAGAAGAGGTTGGAGAAGCAGCTGGGTGTAATTAGAGATCCAGGGACCAGCAAAGATTTAATTTTCATTCAAATGACGTAACAGAGTCCCACAGTCAAAATCCTCTCCTCAAGACACCAGATAAACACAAGCTTGAGAGCTCAGAGGGAGAAGAGGAACCTTTGAGCCATGCAGGAGATGATAAGACTTATCTAGTGGCAGATGATGCAAGGACACAGCACAGCCCCTGAGGAGCACAACTGGGACAGCAGGATGCAGGGAAGGTGACAGCCAGGGAGTAACATGGGCTGTGGGTGCATGGGATTTAGTACTGTTTGCAGGTGGCCCTGCTGCTTTTTGCCTGGCCAGTTCAGTCCTGCACAGCACCTGGGATCCAGGGGCAGGGGTGTACCTTATCTCAGCTGTGTCCGTGCCAGCGTGCTGTAGGGATGCCGCCCAGTGAGCCTGAAAGATGAGCCTTGGCATTGCAGCAGGAAACAGTGAGCTTGTTGCCGCTTGGAGAGACTCTGTGGTTTGTACGATGGTCCCTGCAAGGGCAGCCCATGCAGAGTCTGCACTGGAAATAATGATTTATTTTTTTTTCCACTTCATGTACTTTTCCTTCATACTAATTGATATGTAACAAGGGAAAAGCAATCTCATCTGGAATCCAGGAGTGTTACCCAAAAAGAAAGGCTTTCCGCTTCATGGTGCTAAAGCAGGTACGTTCATGCTTGACTGCAGAGGACACTGTCTTTAACCACACCTCTAACTTCAGTGTATCCTTTAGCTTTGGCTCAACCTGAAAGCAACACAGTCTTGAAACCACTTTCTGTGTCTCTCCCTGAGCCACTGCTGAGAAAGGGTCTGGCCTGATTATAAACTCAGAATAATGGCATCAAATCATGTCAGTTCCCACATCCCTCTGTGGGGAGAACTACCACAGCAGAGCACTGGAGTCCCCAGACTCCCTCCTCTTCCTCCTTGCCCCCTCCTCCCAGAAGTTATATGGCTGACCACAGTCCTCCAACTCTTGCATTTCCTAAAACCTCGAACACAAAATGGCTCCTTGGATCACCTATGAACAAGTCCACCATTGCTTATCTTCCCAGACCAAGTGAAATCAGTTCAGTACAGCCATCAACAAACTTTCCTCTGCCCCGCTCCCCTGGCTATGAACTGGTTCACAAAGTAAAAGTAATGCCATCTGTTCCAGGAAAAGTTAAATATGCTGGTGACAAGACACAAACACAATGCCTGCCAAGTGCTTGCAGTAATTGCTCCATGGTTATCTATAACACTGAGAAACACTCATTTGAGGCCCATGCTGAATTTATACCCCACTGGGCCCTAGCACTCAGATCTCAAGCCTGGATCTGCTTTCAGCTGCTGAAGGGAAACTCCAGCTTTGTCAGGAAAATTTACCTTGGTCAATTCTCCCACTTGTGAGTTTGTTTTTTTTCCTTTCCAATATAAAAAGTAGTGCTAAAAACACGTACAGCAAATCATCCCAGCATGGGATAAATCAGTTCAGTCACATCACCTCCTCAGAGCCACAGTCTCCAAAACAACCAGAGATTCTTCAGCTCCTTTCCAGAGTTATTCACCTGACCTCGCTGGGGCTTCTCTTCATCCCCATGTGTACGAGGCAGAGTATTATATCCCAGCTTCCTTGAAAAGCTGGAAGCCTCTCACAGCTACCACTAAGTGCAGCCTTGACTTCTCCAGTGGATATCTCTCAGTGTCCCCCAAAATGACCTGCCAGATTTAGAAACCAGAAGTACAACCCAGCAGCCCCTGATGCGGTGAGAATAAGCAGTGTCAAAGAAAGACAAGGACAGTCAGGAAGGCTGGTTTCCCTAAAGAGCTTGCAAGGAAGCTATCAGATCACACAAATGTTTCTCTGTCTTCCTTCTGCCTGCGAGACTTCAGCAGAGGTTATGACCACCTCCTCTGAGATGTCTTCAGCTTCTCTTTCAATTAATTAATTAGATTAATTCAGACTCAGTAAATGTGGAAGATTTCTAGTCAGCCTTGCTAATTTGCAGGTATACTGCCACCAAAGTGTCCTTGCTGAGGTCTCCTTGCCTGGTCTTCCAACACTTACCAGATAAGAGCAGCCTAGGCAGACCCATGCTTGCCTGTGTCTTACCTGCAGGTAATGGTCAGTGTATCCTTGGTGTTGATGACGTGTTCTTCCTCAGTGATGCTAAGAGTAGGCGGGGTCATAGAATAGCTGCTCACCAGATCTGCGGAGAGAAAGGAGAGAGGGGATGATGCAGACATCTGCTAGTCTGGACCCCCTGCTGTGGGCAGCAACTAGCTTGGCATGGCAAACCCAGACAGGAGCAAAGCCTATTGAAGGAAACATCTTGTAGGAGTCTACTCCTCCAAGATAGTTTAATGCTGGCTCATTAGGACACAAGTGGTTTGTTTGCAGCCCTCCTGGCTTTAGAGAGCAGCTCTTCAGCAACAGCTCTAGGGCCAGGGCCAGACAGTCCTGGGGCTCATACAGACTAGCATAGATAACAATCATAGAATGCCTTGGGTTGGAGGGTACCTCTAAAGGTCATCTAGTCCAACCCCCCTGCAGTGAGCAGGGACATCCTCAACTAGATCAAGTTGCTCAGAGCCTCATCAAGCCTGGCCTTGAATGTCTCCATGGATGGGACTTCTACCACCTCCCTGGGAAACATGTTCCAATGTTCCGTTACCCTCACAGTAAAGAACTTCTTTAAGGGACAGAAAAAGAATGGAAGATCATAAATCAAAGTAATTCAGGTGTGGCTGTTCCTCATCAGGTGACTGAGACTGGGCTCACTTGGGCTAGGGCTTTGAAATGATATTATCTGGTAACTGGAAGAGGTCTGGCAGGAGATTTTTCTATGCACATGTAGTTTTCTGCAATCAGGGAGACAGAGGTGCCCGGACACAAATATTCCAAACTCTTGCCTTTGTACAGAGATGCTCTCAGAAGCCAGCAGGCATTCACTGAATGCTCTTCTCCTGACAGGCCCTCTCAGGTACAGACAGTTACAGGAACAGGACAAAACTAGGGGGATTACAGCATATGCCTTCCCTGCACCACGGCTGGACAGGCATTCCAGGAGTGAAATTATCCAGGCTCAAGGACAGGCAGGTAAACATTACCACTGCTTCTCCCAGCTTTTTCTCTGGAACAGTCCCACTGCTTGAGTGGTTGCACCTCCGGCATGCCAGACATGCACTTTAAGTCAGCTCCTCATGGACAAAACATCTCGAAGTACCGGTTACCCTTAGAGATGTACTTGTTTTTCATTAGCAGGGTGTTGCTGACTGTCATTACTCTGTGATCTTTATCTTAAAACTCCAGCTTCTGGAGACTTGAGAAAATTCAGAAGAAAAAAAGTCTCGGTGAGTGCAAAAACAAGCAAGCAAACTAACCAGAAATAGAAGGACAGGAAAAAATAAAGTTGTGAAATGTAAAGCTGTGACTCAGGTAGATGTTAAATGTTAAGGAAGAAAAGAATGCAAAAATATTTCGCTAGCTCAGTTTTCTACAGAAACATTAGGTTTTTGTAACCAGGTTCCATGAATGTCTATTTCCTTCCCTCCTAACATTCAAACCCATGTATTGGAGATATCTGTTAGGGAGGGAGAGATCTCAAGGACATGGTGTTTCCACAGGTTTCACAAGCAGCAGGAACACCATTATGACACCTGTCCTCCAAAACCATGGCCTGAGGACTGCAGGCCTTGGAAGCCCCATGATAGAGCTGTGATGAATGTTTCTCTTCAGGGAAACCTGCCCCAGGAGACATCGAATAGTCACCAGCCTCTCTGACACAATGCCTCTGATGGTGTGAGGAGCCTGGCCCGTGGAGAAGCCATAGTGCCCAAGGTCCACTGCCACTAGAAGAAGCTGCTGACGGGGACACAACGGTGGAGGGGCACGTAGAGTGGTACCACCAGCACAACCAGGCCAGGGCTGCCGGCCTTGTTCTCCCTGATTGTTTTACACTTCCTTCCTGCCCGTGCACAGCTCTGAGGTGGTGTCCCCGTGGTAGCCACCATGGCAACGGCAGGGTGCCAGCCATCTCCTCCCACCATCTCTCCCCTTGGCTGCATGAGGTCGTGTCATCTCAGGGGCCACCCCGGTTCAACTTTGCCCGAGTCAGTGTCCTGCTCCCCATGACACATCCTACAGACATCCCTGTCTAAACGACAACAACAACAGCCATTGTTTGTCATTCAACATGCAGGTCGGGTCGGCGTCACCATGGCCCCTAGGACCAGGTGGCGCTCAGCTCCCGTGAAGGACACCCTGCCTTACACTTCCAACCTCCCCTTCTCCGAGGAAGGAGACATCAGATGTCACACACAAAAATGTGCCCCGGGACTTTGAAAATAAGTGACTGCATTTTTGGTAAAATCCCTTCAAAATGTAACAAGGTTTATTAAAAAAAAAGAAGGGGGGAAAGAATCTATCTGCTAAAGCTGCACTTCCTGTTAGTGCTGGACACACTTATCCCAGCGCAAACACTGCTCTCCAGATGGCTGCAGCCTGCCAATCCATTGCCCCAGCAAACAGAGTGGGGTGCCTGCCACCCTGCCATGGTGCTCAGCCCGCAATGCCAAAGGTACAGCTGCCTTGGGGCCGGCTGGGGACAGCAGACTCTCTCAGCCTGTCAGTTCTCTAGGGACAGCAAGCAGAAAGCTAATCCTCAAAACCCTGGCATGGCAATCCCTGGGGCTGGCTGTGACCAGCACCAAATCTGGTCCCAAAACCAGAGTGGCCTCCCTTGCTTGAGCCATTAAATAAGTGGTCCAAGGTGGTAGAAGCCCCAGAATTAATGCTGTGCATCACATCTGCCCCACAGTGCCAGGCTCAGGGGGAGCGGGACAGCTGCAGAAATAACCCTCTGCCTCCCTTCACATGCCACCCGGTAACCTGTTAGCAAACAACGCCAGGGGGTGGAGGGGAAGAAAGAAAAAGTACGATCTGTGCAGGCTGAGGCTGTGGGATTCCTGCAGATGCATCCTGTCCATGGCCCTCCACTAGTACAACAGGAAAAGGAACCACTGCTCCCGACGAAAGCACCACAGTGCAGGGCTGGGGGTGCTCCTGCTGTTGGCAGCCAGCACCAGGCTGGCTCTTGCAGCCATCCAGCCTCCTCACCAGCCCCAGACGGCTGGGACCTTCAGGGACTCCCCACATCAGGCACTGGCTTATGCTGGGGATCCAGTATTCACCCCAATACTCCACACCAGAGCTGGCATCTTGGGATGCCAATGCCCACAGCCACCTGTGGCATTCAGGACAGGCAAAGGGATGCACAGAGCCATTCCCAGCCTGCAAAAGCATCTAAAAGGCCATCAGCTTCTCTCCCCCCCCCCAATTTTCCATCCTTCTCTGTGCTTGTCAGACAGATCCATCCCATTGTTGCCTTTTCCAGGGGGAGCATGTGTCCTGCTATGGCTCTCATCTGTGTCTCTCCCCCCAGCAGTGAACTTGGTGCCAAGTTTGGCCATAAAATCTCTGATAACAGTCATACAGATGGTTTGTGTCTCTGGCAAATCCCAGAGTGCAAGGGCGATGTCTCCAGAGCATGAAGCATCTCCTCTCCCCCGAATCCCTCCTTCCCCACCTCTAACCCCGGCAGTGCTTTATCTCCTCGTCCCTCTGAGCAGATCCCACTCTCTTGTGCATGCCAAATTGCGCCCTTGCATGGGGAGAGCATTAGTGTAATTAAAAAGGCATGCAGCAGCCCCAGAGAGCTTTGTTTTTTCAAGATGGTTTCCAAGCAAGTTGGCAGCAGGATATTAAAATAAACAGAGGGGGATTGATGGGATGCGGGAAGAAGAAGCAGGATCCCACAGCCACTCACACCTTGTCTATTTTCAGAGAAGTGCATTTCCCAGCCATTTTCCTACCCTTGATCTCTCAGCACATGGCTCTGAAAGGGGCCAGGCTGCACCTAGGCCTTCTGCTTATCACTTGCAGCTCCTTAATTTTTCTACATCCCCCTCTATCTCTCTAGGAACCCTAAAATCACTGCTGCTCTCCGCACAGCCTACTGGGGTCCTGCATCCCTGGGCTCTTCTTGCCCAGTGGGGAAGCCACTCTTACCCTGGAAAGTGCTACCCATCCTGGGGCATCTCGCAGCGACTGAGCAGTCTGCAGGCTCCAGCCTTGTGCCAGACCTCATCTCTCCACCCTCATGAATGTTGCAGAAAAGCCTCACAGGGGGGCTGGTTTCCCCTTTCAATGGCTGCAGATGGTTAAATCACTGCAGGGCAGCACCTGTGCCAAGCCAGCACTGCCACAGTGAGCAATGGCTTTAGAAACCTGTGCAAAGGCTGCCTGTGGGCAAAGGTGCAGGCACAGAAGAATATGGCATGGAACCACGTGGCTCCTGCTCACCATCTGCTTCCACTCGCAGGAAGCCCTGCACCGGATCCTCCCTCTGAGCCCCCAACACCACCTCAGCCCCTCTCTGCTTCCCCTTCCCTCCCTCTCTGCTGAGTCAGCCCCACTGACTGATTAATGGGGTACCTTTCCGGAGAGGGATTTTGTTCACACTCTGTCCTTCTCGCTGACTTCCTTCCCCAGCACTGGACTGGATCTGCAGTGTGTCCCCAGCTAACCGGCGCAGCTCATGCTCCTGTCACCAAACTTACTGCTCTGGAGTTTTGTGACCAGAACTGCAAAATAACGTGGATGGAGCAAAGCTGTTCCAGATGAGACTGCATGCTCCTGCTTGTCTTCCTTCACCTCACATACCCAGCCCAACCCAGACTGTCCATTCCAGTCCTGTACTGGGGCAAAAGATAGGCTGGAAGGGAAAAAAAGAGTGTTCTTTCCCCAAGCAAAGGCACCCTGACCACACAACTGCCCCATCTCTGTGGTATTCAGGCAAAAATTCCCAGTCAATGAGCATCCCAACAAAGGAAGGCAGGAACTTGAGATTTGGACACATTCTACAAAGGGGATTTCTGGCAGATTTGTACCAAATTCCCAGACCAAGGCTCCAGGATGGACTCCCTGAATTTACCCACATCCTGAGTCTGCAATGCAAAGCACCATGGATGAGCTTCGTATGACTCATCAGGCTCAGGTGGCTGCTCTGGCCTGTCCCTGGCTGGGGCTCAACAGCACTCTGAATGCCCTGGGATTGCTCAGGGCTCCTAACAGCCTGATGTAGCTCATCTGGAAAAGCATCTCCCATTTTGCTTGGATTTTACACCCAGCCTGAACCTTTGGTTGCCCTGAGCTGCCCTTGCAGCCTGCAAAACCAGTGGTGGGGCTCTTCCCTTGGAAGCAGGGGCAGGCATGTGCTTGGACACACCAACACTCACCATTGTTACTATGTGAGCAAAGACTTACTCCTGGACAGTGAACAATGAAACTCCAGTACCTCACTGGCAACTGGGAGACAGGAACTGAACAACCTCTCCTGATGCAAAGAACAGCAGTACCTGACACTGGGGGAGAGGGAGGAGAATCATCATGGAATCATAGAATACCAGGTTGGGAGAGACCTCAAGGATCATCTGGTCCAACCTTTCTTGGCAAAAGCCCAGTCTAGACAGCACCCTGTCCAGCTGAATCTTAAAAGTGTCCAATATTGGGGACTCCACCACTTCCCTGCGCAGATTATTCCAGTGGTTGTGAAAAATTTTCCTTTTGCGTTTAATCAGAACATTGCTAGGAGTAACTTGAACCCATTACCCCTCACCTTTCCCATGTGACTCCTCTTAAAAAGGGCATCTCCAAAAACATAACACTGCCCTTTTTACAGACTCTCCTCCAGCTTTCTAGGCTGGACTTGTCTGAATTAGCAGTGTTTCCAGGTGAAACTGCTTGTGCTCCATTTCCCCTTGCTCAGCAGACACTAACCCCAGCACCACAGTTGCCATCTTCCCCCTCTGCTCCAGTTACCTCTTTCCCACCTGCCCTGTGCTGGTATAACTGACTATCATGGTGCCTGCTGCTGGAGGACCTGGGGCCACCCAGAGACACACAGGAAGTCCAGATCCCAGACAAATTCCCACCTGACTGAAGTTTCCCCATGGAATGACTCCTCCTCATGCACGGGGCAAGCACAGAACTCTGGGATGGAGCAGCAAAGCGTGAGAGTCACATCACACTAGAAGCAGGCAGCTGGCAGAGCAGGTGGGGTTATTTGGACATAGGGCTGTCAGCTCCTCCTCTTCCTCCTCCCAGTGCTTGCCACCAATACAGAGAAAGGCTTGTTTTGCAGAGAAGTGAGATATCGCATAAGAATGAGAAACAAGCATCAGGCTCCAGCCGTGGGGATGAAACAGCAGGTGTTTTCTCACTGGCCTCACAGTGGGCAGGACAAGCCCCAAACCATGTCAGGAATTCACACCAAAATGAAGCAGGTTCTGCCCCGCAGCCTGTGCCCAGGGGCTGCAAGGACAGGGTGACAGTCTGAAATGTCACCAAATCAAACGGTGGAGTGGATCTGCATCCTCACTATTTTGTGAGGATATTCCCAAAGCATCAGATGTTCCTTTGCTCCAACCAGGGCAGGCTGTCCTCTTTCAGTGGACACAAGGACTAATAATTATAGGAATACAGTCAATATCCACAAACATAGAGGTGATCATTATTAGTGGATGTCTGATCCCTACTATCCAACACCAAAAGCATAACTAGACATTAATTTTGCCCCCAGACCCCTGTGGGTAAGTTGGTGTGTGGAGGCAGGAGCCCCCTAAAGACGGACCAATATGATGGCTGAGGATGGGGCCACCAGAACTAGTAGAAAAGCTTTTTTCTTGGCAGCCCCAAGCACCATGGGCCTGCAGGGATGCCAGGCGAGGAGGAAGAATGTGTGTCCAAGACAGGGCATTTAGGGAGAGCAAAAATCAGGGTTCTCCTCCAGTTCAGCAGCTGTGGACAGGAGAGAGTGCAGCCAAAGCATCCTCCTGCCTGCCAGCCAAACTGGGAGTGGGACTGGGTAGGCAGAGACACCAGTAGCATGTCATATGACAGTAGCATGGTCCTGATAGAAGCAGAAGTCACAGCCAGACCACCAGCACCACAAGGCTGCGTGTTCTGCTCTGCTCCCCCACAGCACCAAGGCCATGGATACAGCGCTTGTGAGTCCAGCCAAAAAATCCTGTGGCCTCAGACCAAAAGGCTGCTCTAGCCTGAGTGCATGCTCCCTGTTTAGCCTCCCATTGCTCATAAACTTTATTTAACTTTTTTGTTTGGTTAGTTGGTTTTTGTTTTGGTTTTTTTTTGGGGTTTTTTTTGGTTTTTTTTTGTTTGGTTTGTTTTCTTTCTGGTAAGGCACAAAAATCTTGTAACTATATGCGCTGATGGGGAATGAGACAAAGAAAGGCAAAAGACCTCTGGGCTCCTTCAGGTTTTGGACTTTCAAGCTGGCAGTCTCATCAGGAGACAAAAAAAGAGGAGCTCAGAAGCAGGAGCTGCTTTCAAGAGAGCTGAACTGTCCTCACAAAGTTACCCATGTACATTCAGTCCTTGTCCATTGGTGCCTCCAGGAAGGGATTTACATCAGAATATTTCACAAGCCAGCTACCCCAGGGTTGCACCCAGTTCCTGACCATGCTGTCACCTGCTGCCAGGACTCTGGTCTGCAGGCGAACAGCCACCCATGCCCCATGGACCTGCTGCCATGTCATCCTGAAGCATCCCAAAGATGGGTCAACAAGCGCCTGTCTGGGATTGTTTATCTGTCTGCCTCTCTCCCTCCGCAGGAAGCACTATCTCACCATCGCCCTGCCTCACCCCAGCCCAGTTTCCTGCTCTATCCTGCCAGGTTTACCCTGCTTTTTCCTCCTCCCCTCCCCCTGCCCCATGGCTGTCAGGCCATGTTTGCATTTCTGTCTCCTGCCGTCTTTCCTCTCCTTATCCACCCCCCACGCTCACTCCCTACTCCATCCTCCCCAAGAGGCTATGTCCTGAGCCAAAGTTAGCCTCTGTCAGGTAGCCACATGTCCGGCCTGGGGCAGCAGGTCAGCCAGGGCCACCCTGCAGACCTCCTCCAGGATTTCTGCTGTCAGCAGCCTGCTTGGGCCCCAGGGGAGATGGTTGTTTGCTGCTCTCACTCGGATAAGGGATGCTCTGGTACAACAGAGAGCTGGTTTCCCCTCAGCAGGCTGCCAGCCCACTCTTTCTGCTGCTGGCCAGATGCTGGCCAGACACGGCTTTGTTTAGTCCCCCATTCCCTGAAATGCTCTGGGTTTGCTGGCTGCCTGCTCCTTCCCAGAGAATCCTTTTCCTGCCTTTGAGATAGAGGATGCTCAAGCCATCTGTGCGTTTTATTTCCTTGGAGAAACTAACAAGCTAAGGATTGCTTCCTCTCCCTGACATTTCTGAGGGCAGCTCCAGCTCAGTGGGATGCGCAGGGAGGGGGAACCTTAGCACCTTGAGACAGGAACAGGACCTATACTGTCCACAGGATTCACTCCCCAAGGGGCAGAAATCCTCACACCTGCCAAAATACCTGTGGAAGCTCCCACTCTGCCACTGTTATGGCTCTGCGGGAGCCAAAGGCAAGCTGTCCTGCTTAGCATACAGAGCCACCCCTCTTACAGTGGCCTCTATTAACTGCATGGTTAAACCCTTGCAAAACTCAATTAAAATTATCCTCCAACATCTTAAGGACTGTCAAATTGCTTCTCTTCCCATTTTAAATTAATTCTTTTAAAATCTTGCCCTGCTCACATTCTTTGCCCCTGCAGGATGCGATTAATGTGGTGTAGAAAGAGGAGAGGGATCGGATGGCTTTAGAGGACTGGTAACAGAAATCTCTAATAGCATTAAATCTCTAACCTGAAGGGTCTCAGTGGATGGTCCACAGGTTATATGGAACAAGTCTTGGTCCAAATCTTGTACCTGGCAGACAGGCATTGCCAGCACAAACAAATGACAAGGATGGGCCAGGGACATGCCCCTGTGAGCACTGGGTGCCTGGGATCTCTGGGCAAGCGGCTTGGGAAAAGCTTCTAGCACTGCTACCTCCAGTTAACCTATTTGGGACTGCTCAGGAGTTGCGTGACCATTGCAGGATTCAGAGTTTAATTCCACCCTGTGCCTATCTAGGTGTAACCCCAGGGGCTTTACTGGGCTGAGGTAGCTCTGGCAGCAGTGGGTACAAAACCACAGGACACTAAAGAGACATCTTTGGCCATTGAGAAGAAACGATAGCTTTGTACAGAGGGCAAATGACTGAAACTATTATGCACTGCTGCTGATGCTGTACCTGATGAAGTTAAGAAGCAGACAACAAAGTACCTCTTCATGCAACTCAACTGTGGATACCCAGAGAGAGATTCCCAAAGACAGACATACACTCTCAGAGAACAGTCACCATCAGCTCTTACACACAGTGATCTGAGTGAGGCATTTAGGTCTAGAAGTCTCTAAACTGGTCATTGCCAAAACAGAGTGAGCGCATCAGGACAGGATCCCCCTGCCCATGCCAGGGCATCATCCCCTTTTTGAGAGCTCCAGCTGCCCATGCTGAGGTTGGTGACAACCTGAGCAAAGCCAGGAGCAGCTCAAGCGCCTGGGAAGGGGCTTCCACTGTGTGGATGCAGTGGAACTTTTCAGAAAAGTGTGAGAAGCAGCAGAGCGTAGAACCTCAGTTGGGACATCATTAAGTACAGCTCCATCGTGAGCTGTTACCAGAGGCTCAGGTAAAGCTCCTGACAAAGCAAGTCACAGATGTGATGTTGGGGGAAGACGGAGTTCAAGATAAGTGAGACCTTGGCATCTGACTCTCACTAGGAGATGAGGAGGCAGAGGTAGCTGACTGGAAAGCCAGACAGAGCCCAAGGGTTTACACTGAGCACAGAGAGAAGAGGGCAGCAGCATTTTGAAAGAAAAAAGCACAGGCTTGCTTTTTCCTTGATGTGTGTGGGCTTAATTGCTTGCCTTTGAAGTTTAGCCCTTCCCAAGACTGTTGGCTTATGGACAGGCTGAGCAGGACATGGAAGAAACCTCTGTATCCCACTCAGGTTCAGTTTCCCCTGCATGAGCCAAGCCTGTGGACCCTGCCAGCCTCCCACCGAGGCTGCTGCAGCCAGGCTGACCATGCTGGGCTTTTCCAGGAGTCTACAAGCCATGCATCTGGAGTGGGAGGCACCATGCCAAGCAGAAAAGACCTGCTCCTCCATCTTTGTATCCCTGGAGTTCACATTCAGATGTTTGCTACTTACTTGTCAACTGAAATCAACCTAGACCCCTCAAACCAAACAGCTGCCCCAGAGCTGGCAGTGCCTGTTCTCTGCAGAACAACCCATCCTCAAGGTGATCTTCAGCTGATGAGTGTGAGAGAAGCTGATGAACAGGGTAAGTGGGGAAAAAAATCTTTGCAATTAAGTGATTATCTTTGCCTTGGAAAACCTGGATTCAGTTCCCCATCTGCTCCAGGCTCTCTGAAGCCCATCAAGCAGCTTCTTCGTATCTTCATCCCTGCCTGAGCTACAGAAGATAGGGCAGCAGGAACTGGGCTGCTTTTTCTTGGGGGAAAAAAAAAAAAAAAAGTCCAGCAAGAAAGAAGGAATCCTTACTCCTTCTAATGAAAGATAACAGGGAACAATGAAAACATATTTATCCCAGAGCCAACGCAATATGAAAAAGCTATGTTAGACGTGGATGAGTCCAGAAAGTAGGAAGTACAAGCAAAGCACAGGACGATTTTAAACTTCCTGATTATCAAAGCAGGATTTTCAAGCATCAAGTATAATCTAAAAATAATAAAAAAGCAAAGGGATGAGTGGTCGCAGGCATGGCAGTGAACTTCTGCCTGGGGAGCAGGAGAGATGAACCCTCCTCCACAGAGAAGCTTCTTGCATGCACACCTGCACATGCATACCCACGCATCTGCACGACCCCTTCTGGTGCCTCCGACTGGGTGGGCACAAGAGGAGGCAGGAAGATCACAGGCACATGGTCTTCAAAGCAGAATTAGTCATCAGAGGTAGCAGCAAAGGAAGGAAGCCTCAGGTACGAGGTCAGACATGCACAAGCAGAGGGGGCTGCTAGAAGAGCTCCGAGTACTCGCTGCAAATCTAAGAGCCCTCCTGGTGTCTGTATGAGCAGGACAGGAGGTGTGATTCCCTGGGGTAAATGCACCTACAGTAACGTAGGAGGTAAGAAATTTCAGTCCTCCTGGAAAACACTGCACAGCTCAGCTTTCTGCCATCCTTAGGAGCAGCTGGAGCTGGCCAAACCTGGAGCCTCGCTTGATGTGGTTAATAAAAATTTTACTCTGCTCTCTGCAGGATCCCCACCACGGATGAACTCTAGAGAGCACAGCAAAGCTCTACCCCCACATAGGGCATTGCTGGATTGCTCCTCACCCCCATGTCAGTGATCCCACCTCTTCCTTGTTGGGCAAAGAGACTTGAAGATGAAGAGACTCAGGGCACTGGGAGGAAAGCTGGCCCCGCAAGGCTGTCTGAGGCCATTGGTGGCAAGTTACAAATGCATATGCTCTTGGTTGCTTTTGGCACAGAGCTGTGACCACAAGTCAGAGCCTGCTACAACAGGAGATGATATCACCTCTGAGAGCCAAAGTGTATTGGGGCATTTGCGTAATGTAAGATTAGTTGGCTGTTTAACATCTGAACAGATTTCTCTCTCCACCTCCACATAACACACCTCATGCTGCTATGAAACTCATTTAATTCCCTTCCAAGAATGGCTGAGTTGGAAATGTCACACTTTGTATATCACAGCACAATTCCTACAACGAAACACTCAGTCTAAATGGTAGTACTGGACTCTGGTGCTATTTGATGGCCATTAAGCTAAAAGACCTTCTGCTGCTCTTTAAAAATACTTGGGTTACCAAGTTTCATAAACACCCACTTGCTCTCTCATTAATACTCAGAGGCTGACTGTTGTTTTCCCATTCAAAGGTGCTTCCCTTGCCACGCAGCTCAGCAGGGAGAGCACGCAAGCGGACGCAATGGGAAGGAAGCGTTTACACATGCAAATGACTTCCACTGAAGGAGCACAAGTACTAACAGGGAAATTGTGCTGAAGACATAACACGCCACTTCCCTGGCCGTTTGTTCACCACAAGGCACTTGGTGCTTAGAGTCATGGGGCAAGACTAGCAATGGACTTCCAGCCCCACAGGAAAGCCAACATGTGAACAAAGGGGAGACACCTTGGCTTGGACCACAAAGGCAAGAGAAGACATTTGGCAGTCGGGCTGTTTCAGCACCACACTGGACCAAAGGGCTGAGGATAGACATGAGCCTTTTCCCATTCTCAGCACCACGGGTCCAGGTACCAGAGCCTTCCCAGGTGCTGCTCAGGCCATTTCACCATGCACATCACTCTTCATGCTAGCACAGGTTTCATAAGTTCATGTGAAGCCCTGTTTTTTGTGTTTTGTTTTTTAACTCTACTATTGTAGTAAGAAGTTTTTCTTTTGTCAATGGTTACTGTGGAGTCAACAGCATGCGGAGTCTCTTCCCTTCCATCACCACTCTAACCTTGGAGCAGGAGCTCAGCCTGGCCAACGTCACTTATCTTCAATGAAGGCGAACTTGTATTTCCACTGCCATATAAAAAAAGAGGTCCCAGCGCTCCCCCTCTCTCCCAGTACATTCTTTGAAATACCACCCAGGCCTTGTAATTGCGGGGAGGCTGGAGAGACAGGGATTAACTGTCTCGGGCTGCATTAGGGCTTTATTTGTCTAAGCAGCCAAGGGTGAGGAGTGGCCATAAATATTGTGAAATGCCAAGCATTGTGGAGGGGCAATGGTGGGCTACACAGGCACCATGGCGGTAGGGAACACATCTTGGTCTGGGTGCAATTCTGGTGTGACCAATGTTGTTGGAAAGTTTCCTGCCTCCCTGCAACACAGGAGGTTTGGGGGATATCAAAACCCACCCTCATGTGTTCAAACTGGGGACATTAAGCTACCACTCGTGCCTTCTTCTTGCCTCCATTAGTCCTTGTAGCACCTGAGCAAGAAAATGTGATGGATCTTCCTGGTCAAATGGGAAGATCCCATGACAACACTGTCACCCAATGGGATACATCCTGCGTCTGATCCTGTCTGCCCAGAATGGGGCAGTACCAGTTATGCTGTGGCACCCCTTCACTTGTGCACTCGAATGTCACAGCACAGAGAAGAAATAAAGACCAGGGTGTGCCCTAATCCCATCCCAGCACCAGCACTACTGCCAGAGACAGAATTTACACACAGCAGCCCAGGACCTGCTGAGTCTGTTGGTTTGAAAACAGGCAACAAACCACATGAAGACTCAACAGGCCCAGACGCATGCTAATGGCTTTACAAGGCATTGCTGGGGAATTCTGTGGGCAAGGTGGCTGCTTTGCTCATGATTTATCCTAGCACAAGGACTGTGCACCATTTACCCAGTGGCACAGGGATTTTCCTGGGGCGAAAGCGTTCGTGTCTCATGGGAGCATCCCATACCACAGCCGGCTACCATGCCATTGGGACATGCCATTAAACTTCTGCCCTTTGCTTCCTGAGAGCCAAGCAGTGCAGTGTGGAGAAAGGATGATGGCCACTTATACCAAATTACACCTCACTGGGGACTCTGCTCAGGCAGGGACAACCCACCACATGAGTGATGGGTGTCTCTGGGCGCTGGATGCCATCAACTCTGCTGGATGCAGTTTTGCTCATTGCCATCACTCTGAGCTAGCAGTTTCCAAGTTGGAGTCTAAACCGCAATTCATGCCTAACGTTCTTGCCTTAGTAAATATCAAGATTTACTGTCATCAATGGAAACTATTGACTTGACCCCCACTTCTGCCAGTATGTATTTTTTTAGGTCGCTATATCTCAAATCCCTCTCAGCAGATGCCAGTATTCGAGAAACAGGGAAAACAAGTCACAGAGAGCCAGGCCCAGAGCTGAACTTCACTTTGGCACACACACGGACATGTGCACGCTTCCCCCAGCCACTGCAGGACCTCCCACATGTAGGGAAACCAGTGGAGGGTTTTCCAGGCTCTGCTACATAGCTCTGCACTTTTTGTAGCTTTTTGGGGGGAACACATGGAATCGTAAACCTTTTATAGATTTCCCTGATGCATGAAGAGCCCACATGCCTCTAACTCAGAAACCTGATGGAGGACCCTCTCTAGGTCTCATGCACAGACAGATTTTCACAAACCTGTGGAGCCACTACCTAACCTGGGCATCTGGCTGGGCCTTGTGGGTTCTGCCCAGACCCATTAATCCCTGGTAGCGGATAAAACGATGAAGCCACTGCAGGATGGGTACTTTGCATCCCCAGACAGGAAGGGGATGGTGACCAAGGCAGGAGGCCTAGCTGCTATGGGTGCTACTCACTGGCTAGTGCTGGCCACTCATGAAAGCCATTATGAGCTTACAGATTCTTTATAAGCTTCCCATGTCACACAATTACCAAGAGGCCAGATCCTGAAGCCCATTCTTGTCTCTTACGCAGACCAGTCTCCACTGAACTCATTAAGGATTGGCCTGAATACAACTGAAGGACTTCAGCATTTGTCCCAGTAATAAAATCTTCCTTCGTCTGCTGCTCACTCCACATGATCCTGCTACCTCCCAGCCTCCTCCTGGCCATATCTCCTGAGGCTGGAGCCAGCAGTTGTTTTGGTTGATGCTGCTCTTTCATTTTACCCTCTGCCAGACCCTTGTCTGTCCTCTCATGCAGGTGCAAGCTGCTGAGATGGAGGGAGCCGGGGCAGCGCCAGTCCTGGGGACAGGCATGCATGTGGACACCACACAGTCTGGGAGGAGTCCCAGCCATCACCTCTCCAAAGGCAATTCCTTCAAGATCTCTTTGAGAATGGGATGGAGCACCTCCAAAAAAGCCTTTCTCCCACCACTAACTGTAGAGTGAGTGCCTTAGGCTATACACTAACCTTTTCTGTGATGGGGACTGGGTGAGATGATTCCTGCCCAGGAAAGTATTGCAGGAAGTTAACTCATCTCACTACAATGGCAACTACGCATCACGCTAGGAAGGGACACCATAAGAAATAGGTATAATTTGAGACATGTAACTTGCAATATGATTTTTGCTGCTTTTTCTGCCTCAATAACCAAGAGGATGACCTCATTGCCAGCACAGCCATCCAATACACGCACTGGGGTTTGAGACAGGAGGTGGAAGCTCTTGCTTCCTTCCCATGACTACCTGAGGCACTGACAGAGCAACGTATGAACGCAAGTGGACTGACACAGCAATTCCCTTCAAACTGATCTCCCTGACTATACTACTTGATGACACAAAATAAACAAACAGAATTTGAACTTGGCTGAAGTGAGAAGCTTTTGAGATACCAGCAAAATTTGATGACCTACACCTCAATCCTGCAACTCATGGATGCTCAGGTAGGTGACCTGTTCACACAGTGGATTGCTCAGAAAGCAGAGAAACAATGCCTGTGAATTTCTGCTGATGTCCTTAGTCTTGCAGGGAGATTTTTAATATTACTCATCTAAAACTGAAACAATAAGACATGTACCTTGGAGCATGCAGCTCTAACCACCCCAGGGAACACAAAACCCTCAGAGCAGCAGAGGGCTGGTGATCTCAGGGTTGTGAGGCTGTAGTGTAGCCTTTGCACAGATCTGGATGAGTGCCGTGCCACCCACCCCAGCTGAGCCAGCTTACCGAGTTCTGCATCCCAATGCAGAGCACAGAGACACCAACCTATGCATGGCACAGACAAAGTGTCCAATATCCAGTCCACTGGCAAGGGCTACCCAGCTAAGGGCTTGCTCTTTAAAAAAAATAACAATCTTGCTGTACATTCTGCCCTTTTTAAATACATTAATTGCCATGGAAACGATGGTCTTATTGGTATAGGAGCAGCCTGGTAGCCTACACAGATGCAAGATAAAAATCAATGGATACATTGAAATACAGGCAGTATTTCAGGACCCTTTGTGGTTTTGGGGCTGGTCACCACAGGTACATATGAGAGAATGGCTCAAACATTACCAAGATGCCACCTTCTCTGGAGAGCGAGCTGGGGACAATAAAACTTGCAGTGATATGTCCTTTGCAGTGTTTATCTTCTCAGTCAGAAGCACCCTTTTATGGGAGCCAGTCCCAGTAGCGATGTGGGTATTCAACTCCTGGGGCTGCTCATCACTCCCAGCTCTTCCTGAAGCATCCCTTCATGTCCTCATTGCCACTAAGTGGAAAGCCTCACCTAGTCTCAGACCTTGTCAGGGTAGCTTTACTCCATGCTTCCCCTCTCCCCATCCATGACTCCACCAGCTCAGATGCCTCACCAAAAAGAGGTAAAGAATGCCAATATAATATATATGCCATCACTTCTTGGCCTCAAGAGTCTTTTAAACAGCACAAAACAACACAACGGGAAGGGCTGCCAGTGCCCTTACCTCCCTACACACAGATGCCCCTGAGAACCTGGTGCAAAGGGCAGCTGCAGCTGGCTGCCCAGCTCTCCCCTCCTGCTGAGGGACGCTGCCCTGTTCCCTGCCGTGCCGCCCATCATAAAGAGGTCCCTGAGCTGTTATCAGGCGGTGACAGTTTCCGCCATCAGATTCCTCCTGTCCGTCAGGAAAGCTAAATAAGGAACGTCGCTCAGGCGGCTGCAGGAAAAGGGGAAATGCAGGGACATCCGGCCCAGCTGCCAATTTTTCCTTTCCCATGAACCACTGCTGACCTCCACCAAGAAAGAACCTGGACACCAAAGCCTGGCATTGGCACTGCTTGTCTTCACTTAACCCTTCCGCAGGGGGGTGCCCTGGCCCCCAGAGCCTGCCTGAGAGGGCAGCTTTGCCATGCTGCGTGGCCATGGTGGGATGGTTTGTGGGTACCGTGTCACTGCCATTGGCACTGCAGACTGAGGTGAATGGACTTGGTGCACCAGCTGGCATTTACCCAGCCAACTGCAGCCATGGACAGGAGAAGGCTTAATCCCTTCGTGCCTGCATGCAAGCGGGCAGCTACAACTCGCATGGCAGCAACAAGTGCCAAAAGCACTGGGACCAGGAGAAGAGCTGAGCTTATTCTCTCGCTTACCCCTCTGCAAAGAAACTGCGGTTTTCCAGGCTCTGACAAGAGTTGTAACCAGCTCTGGACTGGCTGCTGAAGACAGATAAAATCTCATCTCCTCTTTCTCTCTGCTCACTCAAGGGCTCTGCCCACCAGCAACGGGGGTAAAGACCAGGAGGATCTGTAGCATACACAGGTTTTCCTTGTGGTCCTTCCTGGGGACAGCCCAGGGATCCCTGCTGCCTTTCATGGTACAGAAGCAAAGCAGGAGAGCAGCAGCCACCTGTTTATTATGTGCTTGGAGAAGGGGAGACCACAGCACTTGCTTAGAGTATCTTCAGAGTATCTCATGCTTTCCCCACCACCCTGTTCACTGTTTCCCCAGTTTGGAGTCTTTTCCTGGCCCCCTAAACAGACCCTCCCTCATTAGCACATGACGCCTGTCCCATAACGCCTCCAGGTTTGGCCCGCAAAGCCTGTGCTGGAGATCCTCACCCTGGAAGGAGGGAGCAGAAATGCAGCAAGAAAAACAATTCACACGTGGGAGAAGTTGTAAGGTGAAATACAAGTCACTGGCTGAAACCTGTTTTTGCTACCTCAGCAGGGAAGCAACTCCAGCAGAGACTCCCCACTTAATACCCTCGGCTTATAAAACTTCATGGGAGTTTCGCCACTGGCTGCCATGGGGCCAGGTTTTTACCATCCTTCTGCTGAACTTGCACCTAGAGTTGGAGTGATTTGCCCACAACCACTCAACAAAACCAGTGGTCATGCTGGGCTCAAAAGCTCACGCCCCATCGCCGACTTGACTACGGGCCATCTCCACTTCCACTGTTTTGCGTTAACAATGAGACACCGCAGATGGGCAATAATGCTGCGTGCTGAAAACATCAGAACTATTTTGACCAGAGAGAAAAAGCCCCCCTGGGAGCCAGCTTACCCTCTCTTTTAACAACGTGAAACAAGGAAAAAAGGTCTGGGATAGCCCCCGGCAATAAAAATCCTGGAATTAATTTAACCAGTTACTAGATGCCAGTGCAGCTGCAGCAGTATTTCTTTTCCTAATAAAGGACAAGAGATAACTCCAGCTCTGGCCTGGGGCAAGGCTCAGCTCTGGTCTCCTCAGCAGACACTGGCTCACACCAGGCAGTCGTGGGTTCCCCCTGGCACACAGCTGGTGTGGGACCCTTTGGGTGCTCTGTGCCTGGCTCTGTGCTGCCCCTTGCCCAGGTGGAGATTTGCAGGAGCTGCCTGCGTAGGGGTAGCTGGGGTAGGTCAATGCAAAACACGGCACTGACCACCTCTGGCTCACAATCTGGGGAGGAGAAGTGGGCTTTCAGCTTTAACTATCCACCTGTGGATTTTTTTCTTGCAAACCCATCTATTTTTCCATGCCCAACTGCCTGTGGACCAAGGCATACATCTAACACCCACAAGGCCTGATGGTGATGAGCTCCACTGATGCATGACAGCAATAAGCCACCAGCCCCCTTCCACATGCTCTGTATCCTCCCAGCGTGGAAACCCACCAGGAACTGCCTTCTCCAGGCAAGTCATGATTTTGCAGCTCTCCGTCACAATGCTCTGGCCCATCTTTTCCAGGGGAAGAGCCCTGTGACATTTGGTAATTCCTCCCATGGAAACCACCACAACCACTGATTCTCTGATCCAGCTCCCCACTCTCTGTGGGCAGCACAGCCTGTGGGGTCCAGCCATCACAGGGCTTTCTGCTTCTCCTCATGCCTGCAAGGAACCCCCAGGATCCCCATCACCACAGGCTTATTGCAGCTTTCCCCCATCACTGGGTTTAAACACACAGCCCCACCAAACTGGGGGTGAGAGAGCCTCCCACTTTGCCCCATTGCCTGGGGCTGTTTCAGTCCATCAGGCTGAATGCAAAGATGCCTCGTTCATCGGAAATGTCTCTGTTGTGCCAGCTTGAGTAGCTGGGGAGAAGGCGGGTGAACTGAGTGCTCCCTCCAGGGCTCACATTGCTGCCCAAAGCTTAGGGGAGCTGAGCAGACCTAGGGACCCATCAAGAGCCCCCTCTGGCTAGGCAGATGCTCTGCAAAGCAACCTCCATAGTGCTATGGATGACCCATACAGCACTCGAGAAACTGCTGCCTGGCTACAGCCCCCTCCTGCTGCCGTTCCCGTGGGATCCTGCTCTCTCTTTCTCTCCCCAGGAACTACTCTGGGACACCAAGAACAGCCTGTTCCCTCCTGGCCAACTGGGAGCACCTGCCCTTCCCACGCCTGCCCTGGAAAACACCGCACCAATATGGGCCCAAGAGACACCCCGGGGACAGCGATCCTACGTGAAGCAAGTCCACAGGAGAGAGGCAGAAGTTGGGCAGGATACACTGGAGGAAGCCCCCTCCCACCCCGTCTATACTGGCTGGGAACATTGTGTGGCTGGGGGAAATGTCCCCCTGACCAGACGTCAAATTGAGCTCAGCAACTGTTTGTACAGGCAGTGAGCTGCAGGCTCGCATGACCAAGCCAAATCCCAGGGCAGGAGTTGCAGCTCATTCATCTGAAGTCATCCCTACGCAGACAGTGGAACACAAGAGCCACAGTTGCCCCCTTCCCAGCAACCCCCAGGAAACATGGGCTACACCCCTCCCATCATCAACCTCCTGCTCCTCATCTCTGGCTCTGCTTCATCACTAACAAGCGACCGGGTTAAGCCGGGGGGGGGGGGTGTTTGTTGTGCACTCACAGGCTTTTCCATGAAAGGGTGTTGCTGAAATGGCCCATGTTTATTACCTGCAATAAAACAACTGCTTCAAATCCCAGCTGTGAAGGAGAATGTTGCTGCTGGCATGGTCAGTGTGGGGCTATCCAAACACCCGGCCAAGGAGGTCTGTGTGATCTTGGAGAGCAGGTAGTGGCAGCCAATGTAATCGGCTCAGGTCCTACACAAGCATGGGCCCTTCACTCCCACCAAGGGCATATTCACACAAAAGCGTCCAGCCAGAGCCTCCAAGAGCATTATTTGGTTGTGGCGTGGTCAGCACTGCTCTTGACCTCAGAGCATGGTGGCTCAGGGGAGCACATGCTTGCATCACCATCCATAAAAGGTTACCCCAAGATGGTCTGGGAGGGTGGGGCTGAACCTCCACCCGCTCCCTATATCTCACTGCCTGCCAAGGGTGGCTCCCTATCTCCATTCCATCCTGGGAGCACCACAGAGCTGGGATGTAGGGAGAGCTGATGTGGTCTTACACCCTGCATCCCCTCCTAGCATCAGCCCTTCTCACCAGGTACTGGGGTGCAGGAACAAGCAGGATGGAAAAACAGAAGAGACCTTTTGTGATCCTGAGACAAATATTTCACCCTCCCCATGTGGAACAGTCTCACACTCCCATCCCTGCTTCCAAGTGGAGCAAATACTTGCAAGGCTGTCCTGCTGAGATTGTGGTTAATGAGGAATTTGTAGGTCCTTCAGTGCACTAACAAATTTGTCTCAGATAGACTGGAGTAAGATGAAGCAAATCCCCAGGGTACGATCCCCTAGCTGAGCTCTACATTGCCCTTCGCTGCTGCACTAACCAGGCAGTGCTGGGTTAGTGCTCGGTGCAGCCCTCCGCTTTCAAGGCTCCGCACATCATGCAGCTGTGCTGCCCAGAGCCTCCTGGCACTGCTCCCTGCACCTCCAGCAGATGAAAGAACCTGAGAACAGCTACACAATGCTTTACAAATTGCTTAAAAGAGAACTTTGAGTAGCTGCAGCTCCCACTGCAATGCCACCAGCAGCAGGTCCCTTTCTGCCCTGCCTCCTGGAGCTTGGGCTGAGCTCCGGCAGCCTAGTGACTCCTGCGGCCCTGTGCACCAAACCTATCAGCAGCATTTTGGGCAAAGCAGGTTGACAGTGCCGCTGCTGGTGATGCTGTCGATACTGCACATCAGCGGCCAGACCTACAGCTCTTCTGTGAGCTGACTTCAACGATGGCAGCAAATGCTGACGCTGACAGTGAGTCACTGAGCTGAGGCTACAGAAAATTCTGTTTATGCTCCCAAAATTCATCTCCCCACGTTGCAAGCTTCCAGCATTACTAACTTTTTGTCAGTCTCGCTCCAACCTGGGCTATCAGTGCTTTACTCATGCAATCAGGAGCTTCCCTAGAGGCAGCAAGTGGGGCTGGTGCCTTGACCCTGCTGTCCCAGCATCGCCCACCCAGCTCTGCTCTGTCCCATGGTCTCTGCTCTCTGAAAGGGTGTTACAACTCCATCTCTGCTGTGGTCCTACATCCACTTGACCCAAGCTGTGGTAAGGGGTTTTGACTCACTGCCCAACAGCCTTTTGTCCCACAAGTGCTGTGAGAAGGAAAAGCATTCCACCAGGATCTGCCTTGGGTGACTTCCCAGGTGAACCAGCAACCAGCTGGGACAGGCAGGCTGGACGGCATTGCGCAGACCACCACCTCCTCGCACTTTCCTTCCCAGCGCACTGCCCAGCACTCACAAATTGATGACTCCAGGCATCAAAAGATAAATAAACAGAGCTGGGAGCCGGGCACCGCTGTGCCCTCCTGGCCGGGCGCTTCCCTACAGGAAGAAATCCTCCCCTGCCAAAGTCCCGGGCGGTGTCTCCCGGCCTGCAGCGAGCACATCCGTGACAGAGCCATGGCATGGACTCCCCAAGGGCCTCACCACCGCGGTCCCGGACACCGCAGGGACGGCAGCACGGTCCTCCGATCCGATTCTCTCGCTGTCACAGCCGGCGGGAACACCCGGGGCGGACACCGCACCGCGTCCCCGTCGGGCACGGGTGACCACGGGCCAGGCTGTATCAGTCCCCGTCGGAGTAAGGACACCCTGGGCCAGTCTGTATCGAGGCTAGAGGACCGCGAGACGGGCTGT